>QEOT01007865.1:120374-180603 GCA_003123785.1 Pterocarya stenoptera | reverse complement strand
TAATAACAAGTAAAAGAAAGAGAGCTTACCAATCCGAGGTCATTCAAGGCTGAGTTGAGTGTGGCACTATCACCTCCTGCCTCTGCAGACAGTGGGAGGGTTTCCAATTGGCTCAAGTCAAGATTGTGTACATCTTGCATTTGTAAGCTTTCTTGCAGTTCATATTCATATACAAAATGTTGCAGAAGACTTTTACAGGCAATGTCTACCTCTTGATCAGTTTCCCTGTTCAATTGACAAGAATAAAACAGTAGCTGCAAAACAGCATCTGGGTTGCTCAACACCACCAGTTTTCCGTTGCCAGTGCAGAAGATGTAGGTTCCAAAGGGTTTGTAAGGGCTTAATGATATGAAGCTGGTTGCAGTTTCCAAGAGAAAATTCGTGTTCCCCATGAGTTTGCAGGCCGCATGGCTTGTCATGGCCGATGCACTCCTCATTACAGTTATAAAAAAATCCGACGCCTGTTGAGTTGTGATATTGTCGAAGTGTTGAAGTGCAGGATTTTTGGATTTTGCATCGAAGAGTTGCAGGATTGGGGGAATTTTGTGATCAATGGATGGGATAGGAGCAAGCAAGATCCGGGGGACAATGTCATATCTCATGACAAAGTGTTTGAAGTAGGAAGCCCATTTCTCTCGCCTAAGAGCATGTGAAAATATGTGATTACCAATTAGAGGACATCCAAAAGTCACACAGAGAGGCGAGGTATCTGGTTTTATGGAGTATTTTTCCAGGAACCAAAGTGTTGCAAGGATGGCAATTGAACCACCCGTGGAGTGTCCTGTAAACACCATTTGCTTCCTCCCTGTCACAGATTCTTGCATGGCCCCTTCCACCTGAATTATGTACTTGTAGTCAGTTATAAGATGTTATCTTTTTTCCAATTCCATTACAGTCTGTTTCGGTGCTAGCTTAGGATCACTTCTACAGCTCTAAGAACTCTGTTTTCTCTTTATAAAGTTGTGAATTAATTACATAATCATGAATAGTGAAATTTGTTTTATGATTTGTTAACATCTGAATTAATTACATAATCCAAATTCCTAACCAATTCAACAAACAATCCTATACTTACTACTTTCAGCTATTAATTAAAAAGACGTATTCATAAGTTCTGCAGACATGGCAAGATATGATTGGTAAATGGGGGGATAGATGAAAATTGGCAGGCTGCATATTCTTTCCAAAATTGGAACACATGTCAGAAAATCATTGCAGAATTCACCGTAGGAACCAAAGAAGTGGTAGTTAAAAACAAAACAACAGAAAACGACCCAAATTATGGTACCTTAGCTCGGAAATCTGAAGTCCCCAAGAACTGCTCCTCGAACCTCTGCTGGAAAGCTTGATTAACCACGGCAAATTCATCGTTGCCTATACTTCTAAGAGAAGGAAACAGTTCAGTTTTGATCTGGGTTTCTCCAAAAGGTTTTTGAGCAATCTGCCAATCGTTTATAGACCAAGATCCAGCAAAGCTGAAAATGAAGGACGTATAAGTATTTGATGAAGCACGGATTTTCTCAAAAGTAAAGGGGTTCCCTGGAAACTTGTGAGCGTTCATGGCAGAAGAGGAAGTTTTCATAATAAGTTCTTCATCCATTTTTATGATATCTCCAAGCCTTCCTCCACCAGCCATCGTTCGGAGTTCTTTTGTTTCTTTTGCAATTTGCAGGTTCACAACGATCACAGAGCGTTTCTCTTTTAAGCCGGAGCTCCAAGAAACGAATCAATTTCAAGTTACTGAAAACACCCGTAGGAGATTATAGTTTGTGAAGTTTGGCTCTGAGTGGTAAGCTTTTCTGTCATAAAAGTTTAGACAGACATTGACCTTGACTTGCTTTCTCTTTTCCTTTATTTAAAATAAAAAAACCCTACTCTCACCAACCTAAACTTTGCTTGACTTGGCTTCGGAATAATTGGAGAAGACTTGGAACCCTAAAACGGTTTTACCCAGGACAAATGTATTTTACTCATAAAGTTATGCTTGATCCTCCAATGAAGTGCCTGATGAGTCGCCGAGTGAGCAGAGACATATCTTCTCGGAAGTTACTTGTTTTGAGGAACCATTGGACGAGACTGTTAGGTAAAGCTCTATACATTGACTTAAAACTTCGGATTCTTTTCGAAGTTGGCATAACAAATATTTAAAAAAAAGAAAAGTTCACATCGCCGACTTTGTCATCTGAAAGTTAGATATTAATGAGGAAATACTTCCATGCTTGATCTTGTGTTTTGATCTGTTCTTGTTCTAAGACATAAACTTAAAAACATTTTCTACTTTAGAACTACTCATACTTGGATGGATTTCTGTTCATGTGCTCTTCGTCAGCATTTTCATCTATTTTCTACTTAAAAAGTTTTTTTTTTCACTATTCAATTACACCCTTTATGTTTCTATCTTTTCTTCTAAGTGCCTCCGTGATCATGGTCAGATTGAAAGAGGAGAGATACAGAGCAAGGACAGAAAAGGAATAGTCATGGAGAAGATGAAGGAATTGGAGTCATATATATCGATCAACGTGTAGAACAAGAAGCATGTCGTCAATGGAAGGCAGTGCTACGAAAGGTCCTTTGGTTTGGTAAGAACGGGTAAAAGACTCAAAACATGGAACTTTCCAATACAAATATTAAGATAATAATAAATAAATAAAATGAACTTTGGTTCCTCAAAACAAGAAACTCCAGTCAGAGCTCCCTGTTTGTGGGAAAGTAAATAATTGATGAAGTTGAAGATGCTGTAAATGAGTTTTGAGTTGACAGTAATTAATGCAAAATGGCCAAGAACTATAACCAGATGAACGATACCCCTTAACATGACCCATATTAGTAGGAATTTATGATCTCGTGCATTTAAACACCTGGCTAGCTAGAAAGCAGCATCGATCATTGTTATTGTATTTCTTTAAAGACCTATATGTATATATATATATATATATATTCAAGAAAAACAAAAGAAAATAATTTTTTCTTTTGCCCATCGAGACATTTTCAGGCTTATTGAAATTAATGTGCTTATCTTCATTACATGCAACATTTATTTCTTGCTGTGTTTCAAGTAAATGGTTGAGTTAATATGTGTTTGATTACAATGTAATGTAAGCTGAAGAGTCACAAGTCTGTTTTATCTATATAGCCGTGTGATCAAGAAAAAAAAAAAAATAGTGAGATACGTACTCTCTGTTTTTCCAGAATTCTCTCTGTTTTTTCTACTTCATCTCTTCACTTTTATTCCTATTTCCTTCAACTATAACAGCTGGTATCAGAGCAGCTTTGGTCTGCTTTGGGTTGAAAATATGTCTGCCTTTGGAGCAACAGCACCGGTCCCTATCTTCAATGGAGAAGGGTATGAGCATCAAGATGAAGACCTTCTTCATCTCTCAAGATCTGTGGGAGGTGATAGAGAAAGGAGTTACTACTCCAACTGAAGGCTAATCTGCTGCAGTCCAGGAATAAATCAAGGTTGAGCAACAAAAAGATACAAAGGCATTATTTGTGCTTCAACAGGTTGTAAGTGACTCTATTTTCCCTAGAATGATGTGAGCTACAACTTCTAAGCAAGCATGGGATATTTTACAATCAGAGTTTCAAAGAAATGCAAAAGTAAAAATTATCAAACTTCAAGGTTTGAGAAGAGAGTTTGAAAATTTTAAAATGAAGGAAAATGAAAGGGTTAAAGAGTACTCTTCTAGATTAATTGAGTTGGTTAATAAGATGAGGACCTATGAAGAAGAAATTTCTGATCAACACATTGTTCAAAAGATTTTAATCAGCCTCACAGAGAAATTTGATCATGTAGTTGCTGCAATAGAAGAATCTAAGGATTTAAATACTTTAAGCATTACTGAGTTGATGGGGTCTTTACAAGCACATGAACAAAGAGTTGAGAGAAGAATAGAAGATACTCTTGAAAATGCATTTCAATCTAAAGTAAATGTAAGATCTCAAAAGCCAAAAGATTTGAAGAAACAAAGTAAAAAATTTTCAAAGAAAGGAGAGAAAACTTGGAAAGATGAGAAGAAGAAAGGTAAACAAAGGGAATTTCCACCTTGTGGAATTTGTAAAAGAACCAATCATGCTGAAAAGGATTGCTTTCATAAAGGCCTCAATGTACTAATTGTAAAAGATTTGGCCGTATTGAGAAAGCTTGTAGGTTTAAAACCAGCCAACATGCAAACTATACCGAGGAGAAGAATGAAGAACACCTGTTTTTTGCTTGTCAAGCTACTATCAACAAAGCTAGCAACATCTGGTTTATTGATAGTGTATGTAGCAACCACATGGCAGCAGATGAGGAAGTCTTCTCGCAGCTTGATGAATCTATCAAGACAAAAGCCAAGATGGGAAATGGTGAATTAGTGGAGTCTAAAGGCAAAGGAACAGTTGCTATTCAAACAAGGAAAGGTACCAAGTATATTAAAGATGCTTTACTTGTCCCTTCCCTTGAACAAAATCTGTTAAGTGTTGGTCAAATGATTCAAAATGGTTACTCTTTACATTTTGGAGATAATACATGTCGAATTCTTGATGATAAAAATAATCTGGAGATAGCATAAATTAAAATGGGTTGCAATAGGAATTTTCCTATTGAATGGCAGCATCCTAAAGCTATGAGAGCAGAGATTAATAATTCCACTCTTTGGCATCAAAGATCGGGCATTATAATTATGATGCTTTGAGACAATTGCAGCAGAAAGAGATGATCAACAATTTGCCTCTAGTGCAGGAACAAAAGGCTGTTTGTGAAGGATGCATGCTTGGAAAGCAACACAGAAGATCATTTCCATCTGAAAGTACATGGAGGGCCAAAGAACCATTACAATTGGTTCACTCGGATGTGTGTGGTCCAATGAGAACACCATCACTAAATCAGAACAGGTACTTTCTTTTATTTATTGATGATTATACAAGGATGACTTGGGACTATTTCTTGAAGGAAAAATCAGAAGTGTTGGGGATTTTCAAGAAATTTAAACTAGCAGTTGAAACTCAAAGTGGCTTCAAGATGAAAGCCTTGATAAGTGACAGGGGCACCGAATACAATTCTCAAATGTTTGACAAATTCTATGAAGAAGAAGGCTTGGAACATCAGCTCACGGTTGCATACACTTCTCAGCAAAATGGAGTTTCTGAAAGGAAAAACAGAACCGTAATGGAGATGGCCAGATCAACGCTTTTTGATAAAAAAATTGCCCTTAAAATTCTGGTCTGAAGCAGTAAACACTGCTGTTTATTTGTTGAATAGAGTCCCACAAGTGCTTTGCTAGATAAAACACCATTTGAAGCATGTCCCACAAAACATGCACAAACCATTTGAAATGACTGATCTCGGCATGATGAATTATTTTTTGGGAATGGAAGTATATCAAGAAGAGGATGGTATCTTCATTTCTCAAAAAAAAAAAAAAAATACACTAAAGAGTTGCTGTCCAAGTTTAATATGCTCGGGTGTAAAGCAGTAGCAACTCCTTTAGTTGCAAGAGAAAAATTTAAAAGAGATGATGGAGTTAAAAAGGCTGATCCAGCTCAATTTAGAAGTTTGGTTGGCAGTCTTCTTTACTTAACTGCTACAAGACCAGATATAATGTTTGCTACAAGTCTACTGTCAAGATTTATGCAAGAACCTAGCCAAGTTCATTTCGGTGCAGGAAAAAGAATCCTCAGATACTTGCAAGGGACTATTAATTATGGAATTTGGTTTAAGCATTGTCCAGATGGAGAACTTATTGGTTATAGTGACAGTGATTGGGCAGGCTCAATGGATGATTTAAAGAGCACCTCAGGTTTCTGTTTCAGTCTAGGCTCAAGTGTATTTTCATGGAGTTCATGGAAACAAAATGGTGTTGCTCAATCCACTGCAGAAGCTGAATATGTTGCAGCTGCAGGTGCTGCAAATCAAGCTATTTGGCTTACTAGAATCTTGAAAGATATGGGAGAGAAGCAGCTGAAATCAATTGAGATTTACTGTGATAATAAGTCTGCAATTGCCATTGCCAAGAATCCTATTTTTCACAATAGGACAAAGCATATTGCAGTAAAATATCACTACTTAAGAGAAGTTGAAGCTAGTGGAGAGATTCGATTGAAGCACTGTAGTACTGAAGAACAACTTGCAGACATTTTCACTAAATCTCTGTTAAGAGACAGATTTCAAATGTTGAGAACCATGCTTGGAATTACAGATAAACACATTAAGGAGGAGTATTGAAATTAATGTGTTTATCTTCATTACATGCAACATTTATTTCCTGCTGTGTTTCAAGTAAATGGTTGAGTTAATATGTGTTTCATGATTACAATGTAATGTAAGCTGAAGTGTCATAAGTCTTTTTATCTATATAGCCGTGTGATCAAGAAAAAAAAAATAGTGAGATACGTACTCTCTGTTTTTCTAGAATTCTCTCTATTTTTTCTACTTCATTTCTTCACTTTTATTCCTATTTCCTTCAACTCTAACAGTTGCGATGACCCATTATAAACTTCTAGAGTCTACACTTCATTTATATTGCATGCAGATTGCTCCACATCAAGATTTTGATCCTCCGGTTGTATTTTTCCAGTCAACTTTGTGCATATATAATTCTTGTATGTATATAATTCTCCTCAGAATTCTTCATCAGATTAGCTGGAACATCATATATGTCCTTGACATAATATCCGACATGAAATGTGAGTGGAAGTTTGGCAATATCCATGGAGTTTTGTCAATAATCTTAACAAATCAAATCTATAAATATTTTGATCATCACAAAAATCAAATCGATCTTTAGATTAGGATATTATCTCTAGCTAACAGAATAATACAAAAATCAAATCTATAAATATTACTTTGTCGATTTCTATCTTCTTCCCGTTGATATTTTATATCCTTGGCTCCCTCACCTTCCCTTCTCCGACTCTCCGGCAGTACGAAGACGTAATTTAGCTCTCGTACATATAAATATGAACATATGTTATGTATTAAGAACAATTTTGAGAATAAAAAAATGTAGCCTCTAGTCTTTCTCCTCCTCTCCATTTCAATTTCTATTATATTTTTTAATATTTCCTACAGTTCGGAATCCGACAAAAAGGATCTTGGTAATAACAAGTAAAAGAAAGAGAACTTACCACGATCCTGCCTCTGCAGACAGTGGGAGGGAGCTAGCGTTTTCACTTGGTACAAGTCAACATTGTGCACATCTTGCGCCATTTGTAAACTTTCTTGCAATTCATTTCCATATGCGAAATGTTGCTGAATAGTTTCCCAGCAAATTATATCTATCTGTCTTTTCAGTTTCACTGCTCGATGGGAGCCCCTCTCTCTAACCCAGACCCTCTCTCTCTAAAAACCCTCTCGTCCGAATCCAGTTGGGGGGAAGGGGAGCTTCGGCTCCTTCTTCCTCTTCCTCTCCTCCCTCTCCCCGCCGGCCCTTCGTCTCCGGTGGTTTATTTTGGTTTTTTGGTTTTTTTTTCAGATTTCGGCGAATAAGGGAGGGTAGCCGGTTCGAGCTTCTCCGGTCATCAGCTTCCTACACGCGGCCCTCCAGGAGCTTTACCTGTCGCCGATCTGCTTAACCTCCGAATGCGGCCTCCTCCGGAGCGGCGCGTAGCCCGCACGCGCGGGTCGAAATTTTCGGAGCTCGTCGGCGAGTGGGCCTCACGCGCCACCAAGGAACCCTCTAAAGCGGAAACGCGCGGCAGTTCCCGAGCAGGCGTCTCTGGATCTTCATAGCTCGACCATCGGTTTCTCTCCACCTGTTGTTTTTGTGCACTGGTTTTTCGTTTTACAGTGTTTTCACAATGTAATTTTCTTTTATCTTGTTTTATTTTCTAGTTATTTATATCCCTTACTGTTTCCCATTCGGACTAGGTCCAGAATGGAGTTTCTCCCCCCTCTGCGTAGGCGGAGTTGGCAGGGTATTTCCCCTCCATATCCCGTTTAGTCGGGTATGGAGTTTTGTTTAGTGGGTTACTGTTACCTCTGTCTTGGACAGGGATGTGCACTCTCTTAGACTTAGGTCTGAAGAGATGTGCCGGACTTGTCAGCCACGGTTGTGTGTTGGGAAGCTGTTAATGTTTGTAATTGGCTTGTTTAAGTCAATCTTGTATGTCCGTTTAATGAATAGAACGAGATCTCTATTTTCAAAAAAAAAAAAGTTTCACTGCTCGATGAAGTCTGGAAACTCTTAAGAAACGAAAGAAGTAGACCTTTCCAGTTGGTTTGAGGCAACAGTACTGTGTGCATGTTGCATTAATTTGTACGTTTCTGCCAAAGTTGCTGCTGACCTTTACATGTGATTTTCATCTAATTTATTATCATTGACCATATAAAATATTTTTTAATAAGTTAGTTGCAAAATACACATTAATAATTCAATTGATTTTAATTTAGTAATTTAAATACATTTTTTTATTAATTTATTTGAAAAAAATAAAATAATAAAATAAAAAGTTATTGGGTCGGACCGAACCTCGGTTCAATTCCTATGGATGTTTGGTCCAGTCCGATCTGCAAAAGATGACAGTCCATCACCCCTGGACCAGACCAATCGATTTACACCCCTAGGTCGGATTAAGAGCTAAAACGGGTCAAAAAATTTTTATCCGAAGCTACAGCTTGGCCTATCGATCCAAGCCTACACTACATGTCCCAAATTTCATTGAAAATTCATCAAAAAAGCGCAACAAGTCTTTGTTGTGTCAGGTAATCAAACCAGGCCACAAACAAACAAAACCAAACTCCATACAAACAAAGTTTCCAGTTTAGAACTACTCATACTTTGATGGATTTCTGTTCATGTGATCTTTATCTGCATTTCCATCTATTTTCTACTTGAAGAAGTTTTTTTTCCCTTGTTCAATTACACCTTTTATGTTTGAGTAATGTTATACACTACACTCTCATCATATTTTGACTATACTAAGTAGTATGTGGCACATTCATCACTATTAGATGATAAAGATGCATGCAATAAATGATCATTTAATGGCGATAAATGTGTCATATCTTACTTAATGAGATAAAAGTGGGATTGTAGCATGGTGTATAGAATTTTCCTTTTTCGAGTAATGCTACGTATCATTTAAGGGGTTGTTTGGAAGAGGTTTCATATCATCCTATCTCATCCCATCTTATCTCATTTCTAAACATCACTCAAACTCGAGCACATTTCAATTTTAAATATTCAATTTTTCATTTAATAAATTACATAATCATTACAACTTTTTTAAATTTACAAACAAAACACAAAAAAAATCCAATTTTTTCAACTCCCAAAACAAATATAATTTAAAGAATTATATTATAACAATATTTTAACTTTATAATATTTTTATTTAATTTTTTTTCTCTTTTTTTCTAAAACTTAATAAAACATCATAATTCAAATTATTTCTCTACTATTTACAAATTATTTTATTACTATATATAAATTTTTCATTTCATGTCATCTCATCGTCATATCTTTACCTAGTGCCTTCAGAGAAACAGAGAAAGGACAGAAAAGAAATATCATAGAGAAGATAAAGGAATTGGATGGTCTATCGACGTGCAGAACAAAAAGCATGTCATCAATGGAAGGCAGTGCTGCGAAAGGTCCTTTGGTTTGGGAAGAACGGGTTAAAGACTCAAAACATGGAACTTTCCCATACAAAGATTAAGATGATAATAATAAATAAATAAATAAATGAAGTGAACAGCTCTCTCTCTCTCTCTCTCTGAAGGCTGCCTTTGGTCATCTATTGTTCTATAATTTTTGTACTCTTATTTCTGTTTTAAGATTCTTAAGTTGGTATTTGATAATTTCTTATACCTTTATCACCCTGATGAAATATCGATGAATAACTCTTCTGATAGGATTAGGTTCTGATATATTTTGCCACATTCTTTTTTTCTTTTCTTCGTCTTAAATTTTTCTTGTAGTTATGATTATGTCAAAACATTTAGCATCTGCATTAGATTGCACTTCCTTTTTCTATAAAAAAAATATTTATATAATATAAAAGAATCCAAGTTACAGTTTCATTCTATGCAGTGAGGAGCTGAACCTAAATTTGGCGGAAGCTGCATGGGTAAGCCTAACATATATTTGCTTTCTTATTCTTCTTGGACATTCGTCTGGACATTTATTGAAAAAAAGGTTTTTATTTCAAGTGAGATTGCTAAATAATATACCAGATAGTATGGTAACAAAAACCATTGATCTCGCTCTTCTTTGAACAGGGTGCAAAATGATTGACAAAAATACTGGTGCAAAATAAACCTTCTATTACACATGGAGCACCGTTTTCAGAAAATAATAAGCAAACATGCAGAGGAGAGTATGCCCCTGTGGAGGGGCAGGGCAGAGGGAGAGAAAAACTAGTCAAACCAAGCATATCAAGATATCATTTATTTGATTTTTGATTGAAAGTATAAGCTGTTTGAGCAACCAAGCATTTCATGGAGATTTTTTTTTTTTTTTTTCGCAATTGCAAATCCTACATACTACATTTCAAGTTTCTATCCTTCCTCCACTGGCTTCGATCTTTGTTACAAGCATTGCGGCACAACTTGCTGACCATTTGATTGCGAATGGAGTGGAAGTGATCACCATGGTAAGCTATACACTGAACTGTTGCGCATTTGCCCCTGTAATGATCATGATCATATTGGAGAAGTCAAATTACCTTTTTTTTTCGCTGAAAAATAAAAAATAAAAAATATCTGGTAGATTGATATGTATGCCCTTCTTTAGTTGCTAATCTAATTGGTGCTTCAAATGTGCACTTTGTTTTTGAGTTGTTGCATGATAATTTATTAAGCTCCTGATATTAGGAAAATGCTAAATGCTCAGGAAAAAACGGCTGGGAAGAAGGAAAAATGCTACATCAAGAAAGGACGGATTGACATTTTCATCAGAAGAAAAAAGAAAAGAAAATGGGATGAAGTGGATTGTGCATTTATCATTTATGACACACCTATTGGATATATGTGAGTGTGGTGGACTAGCAAGGGTAATCAGATCATAATGGATGAAAAATAGGTTTATTTTTTTGTCAGATTGTAATAGTGTTAATGTACCTGTCATGAAGTGTGTATTTGAGAGCTTGTGAAATATATTTGTCAAGTTTTAATTGACATGAAGTGTGTGCCAGTCTTGACAGATTGAAATTATGCAACTATATCGCTTGCTTATTGATATAACATATTATATTTGTGTTGATGTATATGTAAGATGGTAAGATGTTTGGCCTAAGAAAATGGCAACATCCTTGATGCTAGTAGGCAGTGTTCCGATAAATATCTTACCCTTCTAAATTGATTGCAACGATGTT
Organism: Pterocarya stenoptera; assembly: GCA_003123785.1. Taxonomy (NCBI): domain Eukaryota; kingdom Viridiplantae; phylum Streptophyta; class Magnoliopsida; order Fagales; family Juglandaceae; genus Pterocarya; species Pterocarya stenoptera. Next base: position 169,308 of record QEOT01007865.1, on the reverse strand, counting down.
ATGATGACATGCAATAATTTACATTGAAACCCAAACAAAAGATCTCATTACAAACGTCAAACAGACATGGTATGATGCCAACCATACCCAAGATTGTTGCAATCGAGCACGACGACAACTAAAGCCGTGGGGAAAAAAAAACACAAGTGACCCACACACAATGCCATATGGACCATGATTCCATTGTTAACATAGCATAATTACAATTACCCATGTTCCAACATTTGCAATCTAAATATACAGATTCAAATCTGTACACAAAAACACAAATTTCGATTTGACTGCAATCAGCTTCAACTTTACAAAATAATTCACATTACAAATTTCGATTTGACTGCCATCATCTTCAACTCTACCGCCCAAGCTGCATAACAAAATTATACAAAATCATTAGTTGAACATAGTTCTTATTAACCTTCTTTACAGAAACTTGCCAAAAATATATTAAAAAAAATAAAACCAAGCAACCAAGGAACCTTCTATCACCCCTAATGACTATCAAGAACCAACCAGTTTTCATAGTCAATCCCAACAATGAGCACATACTTAGCAAATTTACGCTATCAAACGTTTTAATATATATACCTTGTATCTTGTACTTAGTCTTCCACATTAAGGTCTGGCCAATGTGGTTAAATAATTGATCTACAATCCCAAACTAGCATTAATTATATGGTTAAACCAGTGATTGTATTAATTTGAGTAATATTTAAATTCAGCATAAATAAGTGTTACGATATAATACATTCGGATATCGACGTCTACATCTTGATGTGTAGGAGTACAATAAGAGTTATCCTCGTCCAAAAGTTGAAAAGACGGTTGTACTTACCAAGAATAGAGAATAAATCCACAATTAATATCGTCAAAGAATCATATTATATAAACAATACTTGCAAACAATACCACAATTGATTTAGCAGTAAAGGCTATAGGAAAGTCACACTCGGCCAAGTTAGGTGAGCCAAAATTTGCCACAGTTGTTCTATCTAGACGTGGCCTATTCTTCTGTTCATAATTTCAAGACGTTGAGTTAATGTCAATAGGTTACAAAACTACTTTTAAAAATACAAAATACCTAAACTACCTGACTTACCTGAGCCCATTGAGTGTTCCTTGCTTTCAACCTATTCACTGCCTTCTCAGTTGTGGACTGTTTCCTCTTAGAAATTGGCCTACCTTTACTACGCGCAACTACAAGACTTTTTAATTTTTCAAACCCTTTTGTCACCCCTAACGACTCAGTCAACCCACTCTAGCTTCAACTTACTTAACTGAATCATTAACTTCGCACAACCTTCATCTGAGGTGCCAGAAATTGAAGAAATTTCATAAAAAGCCTTGTTCAATTTATTAATTTGGTGTGCATTTGGACTATAACTCAAATCATCGCGGCTACTTCGGACAAACGTGTAATCTTCTTTCCTGTCCTTCCTCCACCTATCGAGGAAGCATTTTGTAGGCAACTGGTCCTTGTCATGGAGTGTTAAACAACACAAGAATAGCGTGTCTATACAAATTGCCTTAAAAAGAAAACAACTGACATGTGCAGCTCGCTTCGCACTCTTCCTCTTTAAACTCAACAATATATTTTGTACTTTTTCCAAACTCATCAATAACTTGGACCTGATTGGCCATATGATATGTAAAAATCCTTCCTTCACTCTAAACCATTGATGCGCAACAATAAATCAACCCTTTTAACTCTTCTTGAATTTTTTTAAATTTTGCATTTGTATAAGCTGCTTGGAACTGCCGCTCAATGCCATAAAAAGTTGTGCACAGAATTTGAGTGTGGAATGAACTGAAATCAGCTGCAAGCTCATTCTCAATCTTGCGCCTAAGTGCATTATCATATTGATCTACAAACGGCTTTAGTGTTGTCTTTAAATTTATGTAATCATCAAATAACGCATTCATACCCTCACTTCTCTGAGTAGTTGACATTCATGCCCAAAATTAGTTCCTCGCGTACACTGGCACCCATAGATGACGCTCAGAATATAGCCATTCCATGAATTATCATGTAGATCAAAACTATCAAGAAGTTGCACCCAACAATACTCGAATTCATCACGAGTCAATGTGTCATAAACACACCTGTGTGCACAATCCAAAGAAAAAAATTATTTCCCATAATAATTGAAAGAGATAATACAACATTTAAGAAACAATCGCGGAAAACAAATACCTGTGTAGCTGAATTTTGACCATGATGATTAACACCCTAAAAGAATCGATTGACCATGATGATTAACACCCACAAAAGGAGCAAATGGAGTTTTGTATGCATTGGTCAAGTATGTTGTGTCGAAAGTTATAACATCACCGAACGACTCGTACGCATCTCTACTATGGGCATCCACCTAAAACACATTTCGCAAAATGGTTTCATCATTCACATCCATGACATGATAGAAATCATAATTTTGCGCCTGCATACGAGTGAAATAGTTTTGTAGTGCTTCGGCCCTTCCTAACCCAAGTTGAAGTAATCTGATCTCACGTATGTAATTACGTACACCTCTTTCTCCAAACGTCAAATTCTCATACCCTTCTACCTCAACGACGCAAGAATTGTAGTTCTTGCTCAATTGAATGCCAGTCATATCATTGTATTCCAGTGTTCTCTTCATCGGCTCATCTAACCTCTTATGACATCTAATATATCTTGCTTTTTCAGGACTGAGAGCATGCGTGTGCTCAAGAACAACATGGGTCAAGCAAAATTCACCTTCAGAACCCAATATAACGTTGAGTTTTGCCTTGCATCCGTTGTGTTCAATCAGTCTCGGTTTAAGAATATTTGATGATGTGCTCACAGACCTGCCTTAGCAGACACAAGCCAGGGTGAAATATCTCATTTTTCCATCCTTTCCGCCTTTGAAACTTCACTTTGTCACTCCGAAACCAACTTGTTTTGCATACTTTGTATAGTATGCCCTTACTTCCTCAACTGAGGAAAATGGAATTCCCTCTTTTGGCTCTTCAACAATATCCTTACCACCGACATTTGGTTCCATCTACACAGTCATTAAGACATCCAATGTATTTTCTTATATATCATCATTAAACTTCATAACAACCAAATTTTTAGTTATAAGTTTATCATTTGTATTTTATTTATTTATTTATGGGTCAAAAAGAAAACAATCTTTTATGTTATAAGTTTAATTCATTCTCATAATTAGATTGACAATATTAGAGGGATAAAAGATTTGTCTAATAATTAGATTCGCAATCAGAAAGGAAAAATTTAGACCACCTCAAACAAAACCATCAAGCAATTAAAATGTGCAAATATTTATCAAATAATTATTGAAAAATATGTTTTTGTTTGTGTGTGTGTGTGCTGGGGAGGGGGGGTTATGATTTGAGATGGCTTTAACCTTTAATAAAATCATTCAATTATTGAAGATTTTGTTGGCGTTTATATCATTGATTCTCTTCAGTTTCCAATCTCACATATCTTATATTTCACGCCTGACTACTGCATAGAGCAAATTGCGACTCTCCAATCTCCATGTTAAACTTGGAACCTATCTACCTTCCAAAGTTCCTATATATGATAACAAACGCATGCATGGCATGTATTTAACTTAAGAAAAACAACTACATGCTTATCTGCAGAGTTAAATGCAATTTCAACTCACTTTGATTCAAATACGAATATTAGTATCGTATAATCAATCATAAAGGACTACGCTTGAATGTAATGTATATTTTTCTGAAATTTTACTTTTCCAACTAAAAAATCCAAATAAGTTATGCTTGCAACAATTAAGCCTAATTTATATAAATTAGTTACTGAAAATAAGTTATGCTTGCCACAAATAAGTTCCTGAAAACAAGTTACTTTTCGAATTAAACAACTGCATGATACCAAATTAAATTCACGGAAGGATGATACCAAATTAAATTAAGGAACTTTGCTCAAACACAGGACGTGTATAGTATACAAATTCAATTCACGTGTATGCTTGCAAGAACGTGTATACAAATTTAATTCCATGTCTCAGAATTTTCAAGTTTTCCATACAGCAGGAAGTGCACAGCAGAGGCACTATGGACAGAAGTCATGACCGCCGGAAGTATTCTCACCAAAACGGAGGTGGGCTAGGCATTTGGGTTCGAAGTGGGCTCGACGTCTGGGCTCGGAGTGGGCTCGATGTCTGGGCTCGGTTTGGGCTTAATCTCTTCGGACTCAAGGGCTGGGCTCGTGGGCTAGGCTCCCTTGTATGGGCTCATGGGTTGGGCTCTCTCGTTTGGGCTCGTGGGCTGGATCGTCATTTGGGCTCGTGGACTGTGATTGGCACCTTTCAACTGTGCGGCAAGCAACAAGAAATGGTGGGACAAGCAACGGAAATGATCAGATCTGGTTTGAGAGAGAGAGAGAGAGAGAGAGAGAGTTCCTTTCAAAGTTAGACGAAGAAGCTTCTGTCTTCATTTTGGGCGCCAGTTATGATTTTTGAAATTTGTCTTTCTAACAAAAAATAGACATCACATCATATGGAAGAGTTGTGTTTAGAAGAGATAAAAGGGGAGAGTTGCAAGGGTATCATTACCCTTATAATTTTACTTATAATATTTATTTTGTCAATTTTCTTTTGAAACTCAAATTTTAAATTTTAAATTTAATAACCCTCACATATCAATAACTGACACAAGAAGAATTAAAATTTTTGTAAGTTTTTCTTAAGTACAGTTAGCATTTTTAATGAAATTTTTGCTTTAGCCCATCGAGACATGTTCAAGCAGTTGTGATGACCCATTTGTTGAGATTATGGAGCCTGGTTTTGTTGGTGTGTCGGCCCAAATTGATGACTCGACCCAACAATGATGCGTTATGGTTTTTTGGTAAATTTTTAATAATGCTTGTGTTGAGAAGCGCAGGCTTGGGTCGATAGGTCTAAGTCAAAGTGAAAACACCTCAAAAAAAAAATTCTTGACATTATTTGTGAGCAGAAAATGTGTCAAATAGAAAAATCGCTTGACACTCCTCAACAAGTTGCTTGAGCGAGTATTTTTAAAAATGTTGGTTTCAAATAATTGGCACCTGTCTTAACATTAAAATCCGAACAAAATGTGTCTGTAATGGTTCCTTTGTAGCACTTTTTGTCATAGTTTAGCAATCTCTAGTCAGGTGTTCCTTTCATGAACATCGAGAATACAACTAAAGAAAAAAGTTCCATATGTATGTACCTTCCTGGATATTGGTGTGGTGGAAACCTGGATTGTTGTGATTGTGCATCCATGAAGGCACTACTGATTACGAGAAGGATAATTCACGAAACTGTTATAGTTCTTTTATTCTTCCAAGGAACAGCGAGACTCTATTTGCACATACCACATATTCATAACGGATTTCTTATTTAAAAATACACAGGAAGGGGTCAGCGCTCAACAGCCAAATCTCCGTTTCTTTATCCATTCATGAATTGGGAAAGGTAAGATCCACTCTTATGCTCGTCAGGAAGTGTTTTCCACCACTTCACAAGGGTGGATTCCTCCAAGAACACATCCTTATTCAAGTCTCTGTCACAAACCCATTTATGCACACCTTCTTCTAGCTTTAAACCTCTATCCTTGACTTCTTCAAACCCTTCCCTGCTACCAGTTTTGCTGCGGATCTCCTCTAACTCTACCCAGAAATTGGATTCTCCACTGGCATCGGTAGCTGTGAGAGTCACAAACAGAGTCCCTTATTTGGTCAAGGACTCAAACTAGAAATCTATCTAGAGAAAATACAAGTATCAGAGATAAAGATACCAAGAACAACAAGAATAAGCAGTAAATAAGCAAGAAATATAAAGGAATGAAATAAGAAGAGAAAACAACAGAGATTACGTGGTTCGGCCCTAATGGCCTACATCCACGGCAGGAACAGCCTCAGAGATTATTCTTTATTGAGCAATCTTCAAAGCCAATGTATCATACACAAGATCCATCTAATGCCGAGCCAAACAAGCCATGATCTAGCCTTGTTTCTCCCTCGGTAATAAACCCTAGAATGAACTCTCCCTCTCTGTACAAAGAACTTATCGAAGACGGCAGAATACACAAATGCCCCAAATCAACTCTCTTAACCCTAGAAAGCACTAACACATATATATATACAAGCCCCACAGATCACAACATGTGTCCTCATCCAGCGTCTCTTATTCATCTTCAGTGAACCCATCGATTGCTCACGTGCCCAGCACAATTCCTTCACAGCATCTGATAAGAGCTGCTGCCTATCACCAGGTGTCGCTCATGTGTTGGCTGCATAGAGATCAGTTAGTAAACAGATAGATAGATAGAAAAATAGTAGAATAGATGACACAAAGTTCACAATTCTCCACCTTGTCAATATTCTACCTATTACCTCTATCCTATTCTCATCTTGGCTGTTCCTGCAACTTCCCTCTATCAGGGAACCCCAACAGACTGCATGTTAATTAAGTTCAGACAGTGTCTGAACTTTGCTAATGGTAGGGACTTAGTCATCATGTCTGAGGGATTCTCTCCTCAGTTGGAATTTTCTCCACTCCAACCTCCCTAGAATCAATTACATCCCTTATAAAATGTAACCTAACATCTATATGCTTAGTCCTTTCATGATATACTTGATTTTTAGCCAAGTATATTGAACTTTGGTTATCACAGTGTACACAGATATTCCCTTTAAATATACCTAATTCATGTGATATACCATTTAACCATATGGCTTCTTTTATAGCCTCTGTTAAGGCTATATATTCAGCCTCTGTTGTGGACAAAGCCACAACAGATTGTAGGTTTGACTTCCAACTAATGGCCCCTCCATAAGCAGTAAAAACATAACCTGTTAAAGATTTTCTAGTATCAACACTACCAGCATAGTCAGCATCTACAAAGCCCTCTAACTCACAACCTTCCCTAACATTTAACCCATATTTCAGGCCCAGGTTAATGGTTCCAGACATATACCTTAACACCCATTTAATGGCTTGCCAGTGGGTCTTACCAGGATTACTCATAAATCTGCTCACGACACTAACAGCAAAAGTAAGGTCTGGTCTTGTACAGACCATAGCATACATCACACTTCCCACCATGCTAGCATAGGGGATTTGTTGCATAAATTCAGTTTCTGATTCTGTTTCAGGGGCCTGACTTGTGGACAACTTGAAATGTTGACCCAAAGGTGTGCTTACAAATTTAACATGGTTCATACCAAACCTATTGAGAACTTTCGAAATATAATTTTCCTGAGATAGATACAGAATCCTTTCTAACCTATTCCTTATAATGTCCATTCCTAGAATTCTACTAGCTGGTCCTAGTTCTTTCATATCAAACTCAGATTTCAACATACACTTAGCCTGTTTGATCAAGTCAAAATCTTTACTTGCTACTAACATATCATCTACATACAGTAAAAGATATATTAATATTCCATTAACATCCTTATAGTAAACACAGCTGTCATAACAGCTTCTTTTAAAATCATTTTTAAGCATGTAAGCTTCAAATCTCTTGTACCATTGTTAGGAGACTGTTTTAAACCATATAGAGATTTTTTAAGTAAACACACTTGATTTGAGTTAATGTCATTTATAAACCCTTCAGGGGGTTGCATGTAAATAACTTCTTCTAATTCTCCATGTAAAAAAGCAGTTTTTACATCCAGTTGTTCTAAGTGTAAATCATGATATGCAATGAAAGATAAAAGCAATCTAATGGAGCTGTGCTTGACCACAGGAGAGAATATCTCATTAAAATCTATTCCCTCCCTTTGAGTGAAGCCTTTAGCCACTAGCCTTGCCTTAAACCTAGTACCCTCTATCCCTGGTATGCCTTCTTTCCTTTTAAATATCCACTTGGATCCTACCAACTTAATATCATCGGGCTTTGTAACTAGTTCCCAAGTTTTATTTTTATTTAAAGACTCCATTTCCTCATGCATAGCAAGTATCCACTTAGTGGAATCCTTGCTGGCAATGGCCTCTTTATAGTTCCTTGGATCTTGATAAACAATCTCATCAGCAATAGTCAAAGCAAAAGCTGTAAGTTCTGCCTGACCATATCTTAGAGGTGGTTTTATTATTCTTTTCTTTCTGTCTCTTACTAAAATGTAAGAGTCAGAACCTTGTTTATCTAAGACCTCTGAGATTGGTGCCTCAGAGTTACTGACTTGCTCAGTGTTAAACTCTGTTGAGGTGTTTTTTCTCTCCACCTCAACATGTACATCTTCCTCAGTGTTACCAGAATGATGTTCAAGCTCTACTTTCTGTACCCGAGCCATTTGGCATTCATTAAAGATCACATCCCTGCTAATGATGCATTTTTGTTTGCCAGGTTCATCTATCCATAGTTTATACCCTTTAACTCCCACAGGGTATCCCACAAAAATACACTTAAGAGCCCTAGAATCTAACTTATCAGTTTTTGAGTGTGCATAAGCTGTGCACCCAAAAATTCTAAGGTAATCATAACTAGGAGGTTTCCCAGTCCACATTTCTTGTGGTGTTTTAAAACCTATGGCAGAGGATGGACACCTATTAATTAAGTGAACTGCTGTAGCAGCAGCTTCAGCCCAGAATGTTTTAGGTAACCCAGCATTGGATAACATGCATCTTACCCTTTCTAGAATGGTCCTATTCATCCTTTCTGCTAGACCATTCTGTTGAGGAGTTTCCCTCACAGTTTTGTGTCTTAGAATCCCTTCATTTTGACAGAAAATATTAAATTCTGTTGACAGAAACTCAAGCCCATTGTCAGTTCTCAGGGTTTTTAGTTTTCTGTCTACCTGATTTTCCACTAAACATTTCCATTCTTTAAACTTTCCAAAGGTATCACTTTTATGTTTAAGAATGTAAATCCATACCTTCCTAGAGTAGTCATCAATGATGGAGAGGAAATAATTCCCTCCACCATGAGATGCTACTCTAGAAGGTCCCCAAAGATCAGAATGTACATAAGCTAAGGTCTGAGTAGTCATATGAGTTGCCCTTTTAAAACTGACCCTTTTAGCCTTTCCATAGACACAGTCCTCACAGAAAGGTAAGTTGTCCAGACCTGCATCTTTCAACAGGCCTTGTTTATGTAGTTCTAAAAGTCCTCTTTGACTAACATGCCCTAACCTCCTGTGCCAAAGCACAGATTTATTTTCAATGACATTCTGTACAGAGGATGCTTCCCCCACTGTGGTTTTGCCAATTAAGGTATAAAGGCCATTTTTAATTGTTCCTTTCATAATTGTGAGTGAACCTTTAGTGACTCTAAGAACTCCTGCTTCAGACTTAAAAGAGTAACCTGAGTTATCAAGTGTACCAAGAGAAATCAGATTTCTCTTTAGGTCAGGTATAAATCTGACCTCCCTTAAAAGTCTGTCCATCCCATCATGTAGTTTTAGTCTTATTGACCCAATTCCCATGATTTTACAGGATTTGTTATTCCCTAGAATTACATGTCCACCATCCAGTTCAGAAAAAGTTTCAAACCAGTTTCTATTGGGACACATATGAAAAGAGCAACCCGAATCTAAAATCCATTCTTTTCCAGATTCTACCTCAGATACATTAAGTACCTCAGCACTTTCATACCCATCTAACACCACTGCTACATCCCCATCCTCTTTGTTTTTATTTCCTACCTGAGTTTTCTTATCAGGACAATCTCTCTTGAAATGTCCTTCTTTGTGACACAGAAAACATTTTAACTGTTTTCCTTTAGACTTTGACCTCCCTCTCTTATTTTCAAATTTATTTTTCTTGCCTCTCTTTTCTGGTCTTCCCCTAACAGACAGCCCCTCACCATTTTCTCGTTTGGTATCTTCTTGATTTTGTAATTCCCTAGCATGGAGCACAGATTGCACTTCATCTAGGGATAACGTATCTCTACCATACATCATGGTCTCCTTAAGGTTCTGGTATGATGAGTCCAAAGAACTCACCAAGAGGATTGCTTGATCCTCATCCTCCACCTTAATGTCTATATTAGCTAGGTCTAATATGATCTTGTTAAAGGTGTCCAGATGTTCCCCTATTGATGTTCCAGGTGACATCTTAAAGGTATATAACCTAGTTTTCTTGCACAGTCTGTTAGCGAGGGATTTTGTCATGTATAAGTATTCTAGTTTAAGCCAAATGCCAGCAGCTGTTTCCTCACTGGCTACTTCCCTTAATACTTTATCTCCTAATGAAAGAATAAGGACACTATGGGCCTTTTGGAGGATGTCCTTTTGGACATCGACCTTCCTTTCCTCTTTCGAGGAAAGGCCCCTTATTTCAGAGGTGAGAGCATCCTGTAAGCCCTGTTGGACTAACAAGGCTCTCATCTTTATTCTCCATAGACCAAAGTCATTTGACCCTGTAAATTTCTCAATGTCAAATTTCGTGGTCCCCATAGAACCTAAGCTCTTGATACCAATTGTGAGAGTCACAAACAGAGTCCCTTATTTGGTCAAGGACTCAAACTAGAAATCTATCTAGAGAAAATACAAGTATCAGAGATAAAGATACCAAGAACAACAAGAATAAGCAGTAAATAAGCAAGAAATATAAAGGAATGAAATAAGAAGAGAAAACAACAGAGATTACGTGGTTCGGCCCTAATGGCCTACATCCACGGCAGGAACAGCCTCAGAGATTATTCTTTATTGAGCAATCTTCAAAGCCAATGTATCATACACAAGATCCATCTAATGCCGAGCCAAACAAGCCATGATCTAGCCTTGTTTCTCCCTCGGTAATAAACCCTAGAATGAACTCTCCCTCTCTGTACAAAGAACTTATCGAAGACGGCAGAATACACAAATGCCCCAAATCAACTCTCTTAACCCTAGAAAGCACTAACACATATATATATATATACAAGCCCCACAGATCACGACACGTGTCCTCATCCAGCGTCTCTTATTCATCTTCAGTGAACCCATTGACTGCTCACGTGCCCAGCACAATTCCTTCACAGCATCTGATAAGAGCTGCTGCCTATCACCAGGTGTCGCTCATGTGTTGGCTGCATAGAGATCAGTTAGTAAACAGATAGATAGATAGAAAAATAGTAGAATAGATGACACAAAGTTCACAGTAGCCATCTTCCCAGCATGCTCCCGCCATCTCTGTGTGTATCTGTAACGATTCGGCCTGCCCCTCTACATATAGGCTCCTGAGTCTTCGTTCTTGGAGTTTCGATAGTAGTTGGCGATATCCAGGGGCTCAACAAGGCGGCGATACCTCGTTCTGAGCTCTACCCAACCCCTATCACCCTCGAATCCATCTGGGAGTTCGTATCTTTTTAACATCTCGATGATTTCATCCCATATACCTGCTAGCTCTTGTCTCTTCACATTAGCGTTGAAGTCCTTCTTGTCTTTTTGAAGCGTGAAGGCATCATAAGAGCCTAACTTCCTAAGCGCACTCTTCTCTCGGTAGTCTTCTAGCTCCTTCATTGCTTTGTCGATGTCAATCTTCTTCCCATTGATATAATCCTCGTTTCCCCGCTTTCGTTTCTCTAATTCTCCAGCAGCACGAAGACACAATCTGGCTCTCGTGCTCTAAACTCCCATACACAATAAATAAGATCGAATACTAAATGCATCTATTGTGATACGAAGATGAATTATCAGTTGCTTCAGAAGCCTAATCTGATAAAAACCAGTATAGCAAGTGAAAGTTTAACATCAAATCCTTTCAAGAGATTCCAGACTATCGAATTTGTTCGGACTCCAATGAATAATTTTGGTAATAACAAGTAAAAGAAAGAGAGCTTACCAATCCGAGGTCATTCAAGGCTGAGTTGAGTGTGGCACTATCACCTCCTGCCTCTGCAGACAGTGGGAGGGTTTCCAATTGGCTCAAGTCAAGATTGTGTACATCTTGCATTTGTAAGCTTTCTTGCAGTTCATATTCATATACAAAATGTTGCAGAAGAGTTTTACAGGCAATGTCTTCCTCTTGATCAGTTTCCCTGCTCAATTGACAAGAATAAAACAGTAGCTGCAAAACAGCATCTGGGTTGCTCAACACCACCCGTTTTCCGTTGCCAGTGCAGAAAATGTAGGTTCCAAAGGGTTTGTAAGGGCTTAATGATATGAAGCTGGTTGCAGTTTCCAAGAGAAAATTAGTGTTCCCCATGAGTTTGCAGGCCGCATGGCTTGTCATGGCCGATGCATTCCTCATTACAGTTATAAAAAAATCCGACGCCTGTTGAGTAGTGATATTGTCAAAGTGTTGAAGTGCAGGATTTTTGGATTTTGCATCGAAGAGTTGCAGGATTGGTGGAATTTTTTTATCAATGGATGGGATAGGAGCAAGCAAGATCCGGGGGACAATGTCATATCTCATGACAAAGTGTTTGAAGTAGGAAGCCCATTTCTCTCGCCCAAGAGCATGTGAAAATATGTGATTACCAGTTAGAGGACATCCAAAAGTCACACAGAGAGGCGAGGTATCTGGTTTTATGGAGCATTTTTCCAGGAACCAAAGTGTTGCAATGATGGCAATTGAACCACCCGTGGAGTGTCCTGTAAACACCATTTGCTTCCTCCCTGTCACAGATTCTTGCATGGCCATTTCCACCTGAATTGTGTACTTGTAGTCAGTTACAAGATGTTATCTTTTTTCCAATTCCATTACAGTCCTACTTTCATACATACTATTTCGAGGATTACAAAAAAAATTTCCTTTCTTAGTATCTGTGAATTAATTACATAATCATGAATAGTGAAATTTGTTTTATGATTTGTTAACATCTGAATTAATTACATAATCCAAATTCCTAACCAATTCAACAAACAATCCTATACGTACTACTTTCAGCTATTAATTAAAAAGACGTATTCATAAGTTCTGCAGACATGGCAAGATATGATTGGTAAATGGGGGGATAGATGAAAATGGCAGGCTGCATGTTCTTTTCAAAATTAGAACACATGTCAGAAAGCCAAAAGGTTTTTGAGCAAGCTGCCAATCGTTTATAGACCAAGATCCAGCAAAGCTGAAAATGAAGGACGTATAAGAATCTGATGAAGCACAGATTTTCTCAAAAGTAAAGGGGTTCCCTGGAAACTTGTGAGCGTTCATGGCAGAAGAGGAAGTTTTCATAATAAGCTCTTCATCCATTTTTATGATATCTCCAAGCCTTCCTCCACCAGCCGTCGTTCGGAGTTCTTTTGTTTCTTTTGCAATTTGCAGGTTCCCAACGATCACAGAGTGTTTCTCTTTTAAGCCGGAGCTCCAAGAAACGAATTAATTTCAAGTTACTGAAAACACCCGTAGGAGATTATTCATTATAGTGTGTGAAGTTTGGCTCTGAGTGGTAAGCTTTTTTGTCATAAAAGTTTAGACAGACATTGACCTTGACTTGCTTTCTCTTTTCCTTTATTTAAAATAAAAAACCGTACTCTCACCAACCTAAACGTTGCTTGACTTGGCTTGAGAATAACTGGAGAAGACTGGGAACCCTAAAAGGGTTTTACCCAGGACAAATGTATTTTACTCTTAAAGTTATGCTTGATCCTCCATTGAAGTGCCTGATGAGTCGCCGAGTGAGCAGAGACATATCTTCTCGGAAGTTACTTGTTTTGAGGAATCATTGGACGAGACTGTTAGGTAAAGCTCTATACATTGACTGAAAACTTCGGATTCTTTTCGAAGTTGGCATAACAAATATTTTTAAAAAAAAATTACTTCACATCGCCAACTTTGTCATCTGAAAGTTATATAATAATGAGGAAATACTTCCATGCTTGATCTTGTGTTTTGATGTGTTCTTGTTCTAAGACATAAACTTAAAAAATTTTCTACTTTAGAACTACTCATACTTGGATGGATTTCTGTTCATGTGCTCTTCGTCAGCATTTTCATCTATTTTCTACTAAAAAAGTTTTTTTTCCCTATTCAATTACACCCTCGTAAGAAAGGGGCACGCATAGTGGGCACCCCTTGGCATTCTCTTAAAGGTTATGAAGTGGTTTAAGAACCACTTCATGAGGCTTGATGGCTGGCCATTAAGGGTCAGCCGGGGGTTACGATTAGAGGGACTATTTACATAGCTCATCTCCTCTTTGAATAATAGACTTGGATGATCAAGAACGATCTTCACATCGATGGTAGAGTGGGCTACGTGGTAATACCAGAGCAACACTCACACGTTCCACAGCCTAGATGCCGTGACTAGAGATAACCATTTGAGAGAGAGATCGTTCTTGATCATCCAAGTCTATTATTCAAAGAGGAGAGGAGTTATGTAAATAATCTCTCTAATCGTAACCCCCGGCTGGCCCTTAATGGCCAGCCATCAAGCCTCATAAAGTGGTTCTTAAACCACTTCATAACCTTCAAGAGAATGCCAAGAGGTGCCCACTATGGGTGCCCCTTTCTTACATCTCCCACTCACACATAGTGGGCAAGACCCCAGGTCTGCATCTCTCAATATGTTCTTAATCTTGTTCATACTAGCAAATAGGCCGTACAACCATCGAGCACAGCTGTAAAAGAAAAATGGGAGCAGTATACTAAATCTCTCCGAGAGAAGAGCAGCATAGCAACATCCCTAAAAGTGTCTCGTTATACCTCGACTCATTTGGTCACATCAGACTAAGCATCCCTAATCCCTCTCGAGTCAGAATGACTCAAAGCAATGCTCAATCTCCATAAAATATGTTGTACTCACAGTTATATTGCAACTCCCAAGAAGCAACATAACTTGCCGGCAATGAGTACACATCATTATCGATGTGTTACCAAATAGTCTTCCCTTCGCACTCATGTCATTTAGTTTCAGTCCAATCGCTTTCCCAGAAATGCCTCTTTAGACCGCATCATATATGGCCATAGATAACATGCCAAAGTAGCAAACACTAAACATCAACCTCGTGACATAGTCGAAGGTCTCCTAAGGGCATAAATAAATTAAGGTCATTAATTATGACCTACGGGACTCACACAGTGAGGAAGTAGGTAATTATTCACTCACCTCTACTATTGGTCGCAAAAGCACATGTAATATGAAATACATGCTACGGTGAAATTCTCTTTCCTAAAAAAGAGCATATATCTAATCTCAATTCACCGTACAGATCTTAGTCTAGTCACTATCTCAGCGCCTAACCCGAGTTCCTCCATTTGCTCGCTATCAAAGCGCCAAAGAGGATCTCACATCTGGCTAAACCACAGGTTGCATGGATTGTGGATAACCATGCACAGTCCTTTTAAATATGATGGACCTCATCTTAGCTCCCACTAAGGCGACATATCTTTTGTGTCTTACAACTTATCCCTCATTGGACAAGTACCGAGTGACACATTGTCTCATCTTTGCTCGCTACCCATTTGTAGCGCCAAAGGTGATCGCTCGTGTGAGTAAGCCGATCTAAACCTGTCAATATACCTTTTTCACCATAATTACTAAATTTATGGTGAATGTGTGTGCTTACAAAAAATGCTTCCCAATCACATCACATGATCATAAAATATATCAATATCATGTGCACGACGAGCAATACCATGAGATAGAGAGAAATCACATGGTCAATTATTAAACCACAACTCTCAAGTGATGTTTAATGACCATTTCTCCCTATGCGCATTCTAATGTGTAGTAACTTTCCAAAACATGCTTCTACCAAGATACTCTGCTTTTACATATAAAAGTCATTTGTACAACCATGAAGTCAACAACGACTTATCGCGAATCTTATTTAGGTCAAATTCATAATATAAACCTTAGATTCTAGTCAGCAAGTTCAATTGCGAATTTTTAAGAATCTACAAGGTGACCACAAATGTCCTTCAGCAAATTTAATTTGCGACTTCAAGGTTTCATATAAATCTCTTGTACTCAATGCCTAATTATTAATTTCTAACTTAATTTTTGCGCAAATTTATATTGTATAGGAGATTAATTCCAAATCAATCTCAACTATACTTCCATTAGGATAAGCAATCTATCGAGTCAATCACATGAAAAATAATTTCTTCCTTGATCAAAGAAATCTATTTGAGCCAATCATAAGGATGAACTAATTAAACTCGAGCTACCTAATCTTCTAGTTTATCACATTCTAAAAAATTGAAGACTAATTGTTAAAAATTAGTCTAACAATACAAGTGATAAAATAAGCTCATACAATTACATGTAATTACAATACATGTACAAAAAATAATCACATCACATTTCATCCACATAATTATTATTCACCAAAAAATAATAATCTAGGCAATTTATAACATAAAATAAAAAGCCTAACAAATGCGATAAAATATAACATCATAATATCATGGCATGCATGTATTTAATAAGCACATGCAAAAAATATATTTCAGAAAAAATATATTTTATGCCACAATTACATGCTGAATTAGTAAATAAAAAATCAGTACACACTAACAATAAGCTCTAACCCAAATGGTTGAGCTAATTGTCCTTGTGTGAGGTCTTGGGTTCAAATCACTACCCAAGCACATTTTGCACAAAAAAAAAACTTGCGCTACTAAACTTTAGACAGCCAATGGGCCACATCCACATGGGCGCCCAGTTGCTGTGCAAGCCTGAACCTGTTGGGCTTACAGCCCAAATCGCCCAGTGGACTTTTTTTTTTTATAATTTAAAAAAAAAAATTGGGTTTTCATTAAAAAAAATATATGAGCCTAGTCTAGGACTTTTAAAAAACTGACATAAATCAGTGTAAGCTCAAAACAAGTTTTGAGCTCAGGTGATTTTAAAACAAGTCTAGGCCTTTTTCTTTAAAAAAAATATTAGGCCACAATTAAAATTGCCCATTCCTTTTTCTTTCAACCCATAACATGATTTTAAAAATAAACCCATTTTATTTTGTAGCCACAAGCCCAAAACCTTATCACAAACTAAATGAACAACATTCATCTTCCTCCTTCAGCCAACGGTTATAGAACAATGTAACGTAAAAAAAAAACTTGAAACTGCCGCCAGTTCAGCGTGCGCCCATTAATGGCGACTTTGAAGCTCCCGGCAGAGGCACCGATTCATGGCAGCGCCACCCCACCCTCTCACAGGCACTGCTGCAGCACCTAGAGACGACGGCAAAGCTGCCTTCCTCAACCGGTCTCAGGTGCACACCGCACCTTGGATCTAGTGCGGTTGTTCCACAGATTCTCCAACGTCGTTGTACGTCCACAATCTTCACATCAATGGTGGAGTGTGCTACGTGGTAATACCAGAGCAACACTCATACATTCCATAGCCTAGATGTCGTGACTAGAGAGAACCATTTGAGAGAGAGATCGTTCTTGATCATCCAAGTCTATTATTCAAAGAGGAGAGGAGCTATGTAAATGGTCCCTCTAATCGTAACCCCCGACTGACCCTTAATGGCCAGCCATCAAGTCTCATGAAGTGGTTCTTAAACCACTTCATAACCTTCAAGAGAAGGTGAAGGGGTGCCCACTATGAGTGCCCCTTTCTTACATCTCCCACTCACACATAATGGGCAAGACCCCAGGTCTGCTGCTCTCAATATGTTCTCAATCTTGTTCATACTAGTAAATAGGTCATGCGACCATCAAGCACAGCTGTAAAAGAAAAATGGTACCACTCACACATAATGGGCAAGATCCCAGGTCTGCTACTCTCAATATATTCTCAATCTTGATCATACTAGCAAATAAGCCGTACGACCATAGAGCACAGCTGTAAAAGAAAAATGGGAGTACTATACCAAATCTCTCCGAGAGAAGACCAGCATAGTAACATCCCTAAAAATGTCTCATTATGCCCCAACTCATTTGGTCACATCAAACTAAGCATCCATAATCCCTCTCAAGTCCAAATGACTCAGAGCAATGCTCAATATCCATAAAACATGATGCACTCACAGTTATGTCGCAACTTCCAAGAAGCAACATAACTTGCCGGCAGTGAGTACACACCAATCTCGATGTGTTACCAAATAGTCTTCCATTCGCGCTCATGTCATTTAGTTTCAGTCCAGTTGCTTTCTCAGCAATGCCTCTTTAGACCATATCATTCATGACCATAGATAACATGCCAAAGTAGCAAACACTAAAACATCAACCTCGTGACATAGTCGAAGGTCTCCTAAGGGCATAAATAAATTAAGGTCATCAATTATGAGCTACAGGACTCACACGGTGAGGAAACAGGGAACCTTTCACTCACATCTACTGTTGGTCGTAAAAGCACATGCAGCATGAAATACATGTTACGATGGAATTCTCTTTCCGAAGAAAGAGCGTATATCTAAACTCAATGCACCGTACAGATCTTAGTCTAGTCGTTATCTCAGCGCCTAACTCAAGTCCCTCGATTTGCTCGCTATCCGAAACGCCAAAGAGGTTCTCGCATCTGGCTAAACTACAGACTACATGGATTGTGGGTAACCATGCACGGTCCTTTTAAATATGATGGACCTAATCTTAGCTCCCACTAAGGTGACATATCTTTGTGTCTTATAACTTATCCCTCATTGGACAAGTACTGAGTGACATAATGTCTCATCTTTGCTCGCTACCCCTTTGTAGCGCCAAAGGCGATCGCCCGTGTGAGTGAACCAATCTAAGCCTGTCGATATACCTTTTTCACCATAATTACTAAATTTATGGTGAATGTGTGTGCTTACAAAAAAAATACTTCCAATCACGCCACATGATCATAGAACACATCAGTATCATGTGCACGACGAGCAATACCATGAGATGGAGAGAAATCACATAGTCAATTATTAAACCACAACTCTCAAGTGATGTTTAATGACCATTTCTCCTTATGTGCATTCTAATGTGAAGTAACTTTCCAAAACATGCTTCTACTAAGAGACTCTGCTTTTACATATAAAAGTCCTTTGCACAACTATGAAGTCAACAACGACTTATCGCGAATCTCATTTAGGTCAAATTCATAATATAAATCTTAGATTCTAGGCAGCAAGTCCAACTGCGAATTTTTAAGAATCTACAAGGTGACCACAAATATCCTTCAGCAGACTTAATTTGTGACTTCAAGGTTTCATATAAATCTCTTATACTCAACAAAAGCATGTAAGATAACCTAATTTATTTTTCATTAAGGATAAAGCGATTAGGGCCTTTGCCCTAAAGACAATTATAATAGTCTAGTCATTACTTTTAACGACAATCGCATCACAAACTCATTTAATCAAGTAAGTCATATTTACCCTCTAACAAAATCTTAACCTCTAACTCCCATGAGCAAACCATAATGAAAACACCAAATAGTATAGGCAAAACTAGATTTTTTAGTATTTTTCATCTCATTAATTGTCTATGAATTTTGAACAAGAGCTCTTAGAAACTGTTTTTCGTATACACAGTCTCACAAGACGTGAAGTCTTAGCTACTTTTCACAAACCCATGTCCATCACCTCGTAAAATGGAAAACCTCTCATTAGGCAACAATTAATTATCTAAGACAACTAATTCGCAATATCTCTTATGATGACACTTTTCTAATATTGTCAACAGCATTCAAAGAATCTCATTTTACTCAATAGGTCATTTAATTAAAAAAAAACGACTAGGTACATTAGATATCTTTGAATAGATGGTTTGTTTAGGCCACATGTAAACAGCACCAACAGCATTCATTGCTTTCTATACTAAAATAGTACTAGCAACAATCATGTGCTCAAAGTACTTCATGCCTAAATATCACAAAAGCTAACCATCTAATTCTCTTATGAGAATCAGCTATTTAACATATTAAAGAAAAGTTTCAATAAATATGCGATCAATAGTTATCTAAATGCAACTCAATTAGTGCCAAGAAATGGATCTATACCTCTATCAACTCCACTTTTCCTTTATCAATTAAATCAAAAATCTCAGGTTGGATCATATAAGTGAAGTGAATCTAAGATTCTATGTTAGGATTCCTACTATGTGAATTCAATACCTTTAGCGGAGCCATATTACAAATATTCTCTTCTAGTCTCTAAACGACAAGATAATATTGATATATTGCTTCCACACTATTAATGAGGATCTTTATATTCTATAACTTTTGGGAGTCACTATCACTAGTGGTACACCATCACTTATATGTATACACACACTAGTTTTTGAATTACTCCCACTATTTTCTGCGATCTTTTATAAAAAAAATTTGAAAAATATTAAAGTCGTGGAATGAAACGTAATGTGGAATGAAACATAATGAAACATTCTTTCAAAAATAAGTGTTTACAAAAATCCATAATTTCCCCACCCTCGCTGAAAATACGAGTAATTTTCTTAACTCAACCAAAAAATGATCAAACTTAGATCCTTTAGATAGAATTCACGTTTGTACAAGATATTCACTCAACCTTTCTCAAAGGCGAATGAACTCGATCTAAAGACGACAAATCAGAATTAAGGCCGCAACCCCATATTACATCAACCCAAGTGTGATGTAACAACTGCTTTGCGCCATAATTCACCATTCTCAGCAAGTCAATAAACTGCGAGATAATTGTTCTCATCATATAACTCATACGATTGTGATTTTGAAAATATTTTAACTGAAAAATATATTTTTCTAAAAAAAATTTGGAATCTTATTTATATGATGAAATAATATTTTTATTATTCAAGTCCTTAGTGTGCATGTATAGGAACTTTCACATAAAAAATGCTCATATTGCATTTTCTCTTTAACTCTTCTAAACCAAGGAGAGGGATCTCATTAGCGAGAAAAACTTCAATTTCTCAAACTTCACACCCATCATCCTATGCCTCCACGGCACATTTTAGTATATCATCTCTCTACCCAAGATATAATATCACTTAGTCAAAGAGTGACCATCCAACTTTGAAACCTCTAGAAATTCTCACTAACACCACTATTTTCAATGAGTCTTAAATCAAATTAGGTAGACATCACTAATATCGCATTAAAAGCGCTAATAAAAACATCGTTTTGTGCAACAAATGCAGCATGTGACGTTTTAGCTGCTAACTAGCGATATATCCTTATTTCTTGCATACTCAATATTTTTCATATTCTCCAATCCACTATAGGAGAGAAAAGAAAAAAACTTTGCGAGAAATCATCTTAGCCTTAAACCTATCTTGCATCAGTGCAACCACGAGCAAAATGTTTTAGGCTTAGATAAGTCGTACCTAATTATTTAGACTTTTGCCATAGTTACCATGCAAATCTCCAACGTGCTTGGTATTACATTACTCTCAAGGGATGCTCCAAAGTTTATATATTTGCAAGAATTTATTTGTTCTCGCTAGAGAAATAAAACTTGAGCAAGATTACCAGTGCTAATATCACATTAAAGTGCACTGATAAAACCTTTAAAAAATGAATGTGTCAATTAAGAATGTCCTCAACACTCTTGCACACTCAAATTTTAATATCCTTACTTGCCAGACATACTAGCAAGTAGAGAGGGTATGTGCTTATCTGTGAGTTAATCTAAATTGCTTCAAGATTTATAATGCTCAACCTCAAATATATGAGCAATTAATCTTTGCGTTACAACACGCAACTTCTGTTATTACCCACAAGATTCAAAGGCAAAATAGTGGTTTAGCTATCTGACAGTTGATCTTATCAACTTCTATGAAAAATTGTAGTGCATGCGTTCCACGCGCACTTCTAATTTTATTCTAGACCTTTCAGAGGTTTCACAATAATGATGGTCTAAGACTATCTAATAATAATCTTTATTTATTTCCAACTACTGCTCATGGAGTGATTAATGCGACGATTAAGTCTTATAAATAATCTCTAGATTTTCTTCATGGTTAACTCAAAGTTACTAAACTATGCGCATCTAATTTGCACACACATCTAATAAATTTGCCGCGTTAACCTAAGTCAAAACAAAAATAATTAATACATGTCGCAAGATCGAAAATTCGCTAAGCTTCCTAATCATCTCTTGCACTTCAATGCCTAATTATTAATTTCTAACTTAATTTTCAAGCAAATTTATATCGTATAGGAGATTAATACCAAATCAATCTCAACCATACTCCCACTAGGATAAGTAATCTACCGAGTCAATCACATGAAAAATAATTTCTTCCTTGATCAAAGAAATCTATTTGAGCCAATCAAAAGTATGGACTAATCAAACTCGGGCTACTTAATCCTCTGGTTTATCACATTCTAAAAAATTGAAGACTAATTCTTTAAAAATAGCCTAACAATGCAAGTGATAAAATAAGCTCACAATTACATGCAATCATAATACATGTAAGAAAAATAATCACATCACATTTTATCCAAATAATTATTATTCACCAAAAAATAATAATCTAGGCAATTATAATATAAAAATAAAAAGCCTAACAAATGTGACAAGATTTATCTCATAATCTCGTGGCATGCATATATTCAATGACCATATGCAAAAATATTTCAGAAAAATAATTTTATGCCACAATAACATGCTGAACAAATAAATAAAATCAGCGAACTTACCAATAATAAGCTCTAGCCCAAATGATTGAGCTAATTGTCCTTGTGTGAGGTCTTGGGTTGAAATCACCACCCAAGCATTTTGCACAAAAAAAACTTGTGCCACTGAACTTTGGATAGCCAATGGGCCGCACCCACATGGCGCCCAGTTGCTGTGCAAGCTTGAACCTGCTAGGCTCACAGCCCAAATCGCCCAGTGACCTTCTTCTTCTTCTTCTTCTTTTTATAGAAAAAATGCTGGGTTTTCAAAAAAAAAAAAACAATTTGGGCCAAGTTTAAAACAAGCCCATTTCGTTTTGCAACCTATGGCTCAAAAACTGGTTCTCAGCCCAAAATTAATATAAACCTCTCTTTTTTTTCTTTTTCTTTTTTATATTTTTTAAATTAAAACATATGGATTTAGCAGAAAACAAATTTACAGGGCCGGGCCCAAAGCTTGATTAAAAAAAAACAATGGCCCAAATCATTTTGCAGCCCACATGTATATATCAACCCAAAAAAAAAAAAAGTGCACTGTTCTTCTTCTTCCTCCCAACAGTTACAGTGCATAAATAAATGGTTGAGCTAATTGCTCTTCTTCTTCTTCTTCTTCGCGCTCATGTAGCCTGTAGTTTAGTCAGATGCGAGAACCTCTTCGGCACTTTGGATAGCGAGCAAATCGAGGGACTCGGATTAGGCGCTGAGATAGCGACTAGACTAAGATCTGTACAGTGCATTGAGTTTAGATATACGCTCTTTCTTCGGGAAGAGAACTCCATAACATGTATTTCATGCTGCATGTGCTTTTGTGACCAACATTAGAGGTGAGTGAATGGTTCCCGGTTTCCTCACTGTGTGAGTCCTGTAGGTCATAATTGATGACCTTAATTTATTTATGCTCTTAGGAGACCTTCGACTATGTCACGAGGTTGATGTTTTAGTGTTTGCTACTTTGGCATGTTATCTATGGCCATGAATGATACGGTCTAAAGAGGCATTGCTGGGAAAGCAACTGGACTGAAACTAAATGACATGAGCGCGAAGGGAAGACTATTTGGTAACACATCGAGATTGGTGTGTACTCACTGCCGGCAAGTTATGTTGCTTCTTGGAAGTTGCGACATAACTGTGAGTGCATCATGTTTTATGGAGATTGAGCATTGCTCTAAGTCATTTCGACTCGAGAGGGATTAGGGATGCTTAGTTTGATGTGACCAAATGAGTCGGGACATAATGAGACATTTTTAGGGATGTTGCTATGCTGGTCTTCTCTCGGATAGATTTGGTATAGTACTCCCATTTTTCTTTTTTCAGCCCATAACATGATTTTAAAAATAAACCCATTTTATATTGTAGCCACAAGCCCAAAACCTCATCACAAACTAAATGAACAACATTCATCTTCCTCCTTCAGCCCACGATTACAGAACAATGTAACGTAAAAAAAACTTGAAACCGCTGCCAGTTCGGCGTGCTCCCATTAATGGCGACTTTGAAGCTCCCGCAGAGGCACCGATCCATGGCAGCGCCGCCCCACCCTCTCAAAGGCACTGCTACAACACCTAGAGACGACGGCAAAGCTGCCTTCCTCAGCCGGTCTCAGGTGCGCGCCGAACCTGGTGCAAACCACACCTGGTGTGAGCTGCACCAGCCAAGTGCTGCGTGCACTAGGTGCGCGCTCTAGGCTGTCGAACGTGTGAGTGTTGCTCTGGTATTACCATATAGCACACTCCACCATCGATGTGAAGATCGTTCTTGATCATCCAAGTCTATTATTAAAGAGGAGAGGAGCTATGTAAATAGTCCCTCTAATCGTAACACCCGGCTGGCCCTTAATGGCCAGCCATCAAACCTCATGAAGTGGTTCTTAAACCACTTCATAACCTTCAAGAGACGGCCAAGGGGTGCCCACTATGAGTGCCCCTTTCTTACAACCCTTTATGTTTCTATCTTTTCTTCTAAGTGCCTCCATGATCATGGTCAGATTGAAAGAGGAGAGATACAGAGAAAGGACAGAAAAGGAATAGTCATGGAGAAGATGAAGGAATTGGAGTCATGTATATCGATTGACATATAGAACAAGAAGCATGTCGTCAATGGAAGGCAGTGCTACGAAAGGTCCTTTGGTTTGGTAAGAACGGGGTCAAAGACTCAAAACATGGAACTAATTTCCAATACAAATATTAAGATAATAAATAAATAAATAAAGTGAACATTGGTTCCTCAAAACAAGAAACTCCAGTCAAAGCTCCCTGTTTGTGGGAAAGTAAATAATTGATGAAGTTGAAGATGCTGTAAATGAGTTTGAGTTGACAGTAAGTATTGCAAAATGGCCAACATAACCCATATTTGTAGGACTAATTTATCTGCATGTTCAGGCAGTTGTGATGATCCATTATAAACTTCTAAAGTCTACATACACTTCATTATAAACTTTGTGCATATAAAACTCTTGTATGTATATAATTCTCCTTAGAAATCTTCATCTGATTTGCTGGA
Source organism: Pterocarya stenoptera (assembly GCA_003123785.1). NCBI lineage: Eukaryota > Viridiplantae > Streptophyta > Magnoliopsida > Fagales > Juglandaceae > Pterocarya > Pterocarya stenoptera. The sequence continues at coordinate 144,429 of QEOT01007865.1, read as the reverse complement.
ACATCATGTCCTTGACGTAATATCTGACATGAAATGTGCTGGAACCCATGGAGTTTTGTCGATAATCTTAAAAAATCAAATCTATAAATATTTTGATCATTACAAAAATCAAATCTTTTGTAACGCCCCGGTCCCACACGGGTCGGAGAGTTACTTCCTATCACTTAACTCACATTTCAACAATACAATAATAGACTCCAAAAGTCTCAATATCATATAAAAGTTTTGATTCAAACTAATTTCCTCAATATAACTAATTTTTCAAAATGCCAAGCCATCATAACACAATAAAATTTCTTAATAAAAATCACCAATACTCATAAAAACTTTCTATGCTTAATCCATTATACTTAAATCATCTCACTCAATGCCTCATAATCTTGATCCTCAGCTGAACCATCAAAATATCTGAAAAATATTGTAGAGATAAGGGGTGAGTTATCAACAACTCAGTAAGCAGAGAACATATACTAGCATGTAAACATGAGCATTTATAAAGTTCGGTATGCAGAATGAACATTTACTTTCAGAATGCAGAAACAACATATTTACTTTTAGAATGCATAAACAAAACTTGTTACAAAACATTAGAGCAAAACATTTAGAAAAACTTTCTTATTCAAAAATCCTTCGGCATATCATAAACTGAGACATCATCCTCATATCATATCTGAGCATTGCATCGAGACAAATACCATGTTTAACCCCCGTGGTAGGGTTATAAACTACTATTATACCAGTGGCTAGGCCATATACCATGTTTCACCCCGTGGTAGGGTTATAAACCATCATTATACCCATGGCAGGGTCTTAACAGAAATAGAACAGAACATCATCAGAACCAGATCATATTCAAATACAGAATCAGAAATTCATGCCAAGGTTTTTCAGATGCCACATCATATCAAAACCAAATACTAAACAGCTTCAGATCATTTCACATGTTCAAAATAAATAGAATCAAAACATATTCATTTCTTCACAGCAAAAACTTTTAGATTTTCATATTCACTCTTTTTGCATAGTTCATAAACAGAATGCACAAAATTAGCTTATGTCTACACCAGTCATGACAAAAAATACTTTCTCTTATATAGAATTTATGCATATGCAAAATAAACATCTGAGGTCGTTTTCATATTTCTTTTCAAAAAATAAACATGCTTATTTTCAAAGTCAACCTCATTTCATTTCTTTTTAATGCAAAACTAGTATATGAACCCCGCTTACCTGAACTTCTTAGCCTTTCGAATATTTCCTCAACAATGCCGAACAAATATTAATCGTCACTTATAAAATAATCACGTAATTTTCGTAAATTTCCAGTCGAACACATTTTTCGATATTTAAATCCAAAATGCTAAAATTAACCTATTTTAATTCCTCAATACTTAAAATTCTCATAACTTTAAAATATCATCACTTCCCAAATTCCTCAATATCGAAATAAATTCCTCTTACTATCAAACTCCGAATATTTCTAAAATTGCATATTAATAATCTTACTAATTATAACTATGCCACAAAAATACATCTCTAGTTAAAAACAATTCTCTTAACATAATTATAACAAAATTGATCAAAATAGGAAAGCAACAATTTCATTTAATAAAAATAGACTAATTAGTATCTCTTTAAAGGGTTCAAAATAAAATCTTGCACCTACTATGTACTTCTAAAATTCATATTTTAATACTAATAATATATTTCAAATCTTCATTTATTTTCTTTATAAAAAAATCTTGTATTTAAAACAAAACCTTCACAAATTGAGTTTAATATATAAAGATCAAAACCTGATTATCCTATAATTATTCTGATGATAAGGGTATTTTAGGAACTGACCCAAGTTGAAATTTACAAAATAACCGTGCATGGAATTTCAACTACCCAGACTAGAAACACTTCGTGTGATAGAGAGAAAACACACAAGAAAAACAACATGCTCACTGAGAGATGGAGAGCACGACGGCGACGATCAGTTGGTGGGGCGACGGCAGAACACTGGTTAGAGAGAGAGAGAGGAGTGAGAGAGAGAATGAGAGAGAGAGGACGGAGAGTGAGAGAGCAAACCGAGAGAGGGAGAAACGGAGAGGGTGCTGGTGGCTTACCGTGAGGAAAATGGCGGACCTGGGGTGACAAGAACTGCTTTTTCTAGGCCTCTACTGATCGACACCGTTGGTATTTCCTTGCCGTGACTGGTGGCTCCGAAAAGAGATTAAGGACTAGGCTTGTTGTTGCTCTGTTTCAGGTGGTTAAAACAGGGGCAGGTTTTGGTGTGGGCTGGGCACGGTGGTGATCTCGGGGGGGAGCAGCAACGTGGTTTGCCTGACTTCGGGATGGCGAGGCTGTTGGACGAAACGAAGGTTGTGGGCTACGGGGAGGTCGTGAGGGGTGATCTTGGCACATTGGTTTTCATTCGGAGTGGTTGTGCTGCAAGATGGGGGCGGCGTTGCCGTTTATGGCAGGGGACAAGGTGGTAGCAATTTCTCAAAAGCTGGACAGTGGGGTACTTGTTTCCCACCATGGTGCATGGCTGTTGTCAAGGATACGTTACCGTAATCCTCGGCTTCACATATTGTCCTTAATTCTTGTCCTTAATTCTAGGAGTTTACTTTGTATAGCTTTATTTCTTTCCATGATTTGTACAGCTTTATTTCTTTCCATCTTTATGCATATTGTAATTGACAATATATATAGAAGAAATACTCACCACGATAATGTGTGGTGATTCTGCAAACCTTCACATGGTATCAGCAACCCTCTCGGATTAACCTCCATCGATCCACCGTGCTTCCATGGCTGCCGAAAACACCTCACCCACCCTTCTCCCTTTCAACACCATGATTCACATGGTGACCATCAAACTATCCTCCTCCAATTATCTTTTATGGAAAAGCCAGCTTCTCCCTCTTCTTGAAAGCCAAGAACTCTTCGAACATGTGGATGGCACGCTTGCACCTCCTCCATGTTTTGAACCCGTTGGCTCTCAGACACCAAGTATCAAACACTTGGCATGAAAGAACACTGACTAGCACCTCTTGAGCCTTTTGCTCTCCTCCCTCACAGAGGAAGCCATGGCTGAAGTGGTGGGACTCTCCACCTCACGTGAGGTCTGGTTAGCTCTCGAAAATTCCTTCAGTCACTGATCAAAGGCTAGAGAAATTCGTCTCAAGGAAGATTTGCAGTTAATGAAACGTGGGACACGTTTGGTCACAGAGTATGCTCGGGCGTTCAAAGCTCTGTGCGATCAACTCCATGCCATTGGAAGGCCCGTCGACGGCATTGATAAAGTCCATTGGTTCCTCCGTGGACTCGGTTCGAAGTTCACTAGCTTCTCCACCGCTCAAATGGCGCAAACTCCTCTGCCCTCCTTCACAAGGCTGAAAGTTTTGAAATTTTTCAAAAGTCCCTTGACTCCTCTGGATCCTCCCCTGCTACGGCTTTCACAGCCTCTTCCAATCGTGGCTCTCAACGCTCCTATTCCAGGAACTTCAATCGGCAACATCAGGGCCGCAACTCCTCTTCCACCCGCGGCAATGGCCGCTCCAACCATGGGCAAGGACGCCGTCCACCACGCTGCCAGATTTGTCGACAGGAAAGGCATTACGCTGACCGTTGCAACTAGAGGTATGCACGGGGAGGAGACGTTGTCGGCAACACAACTCACCTTGCTGAGGCTTTCAACGCCTCTTGTTCTCTTAATGGGCCCCGAATCCAGTGATTGGTACCTGGACACAGGGGCTTCGGCCCATATGACACCGAATCAAGCAAATAATTATACTGGTAAGGATTGTGTAATTGTCGGGAATGGTGCTTCCCTACCAATTACCCACACTGGTACCATCTCTCCTACCCCAACACTTGATTTATTGGATGTATTAGTTGTTCCTCGTCTCACCAAAAATCTCCTCTCAATTAGTAAATTAACATCTGATTTTCCTCTCACTATTACATTTACTAATAACCTTTTCTCTATCCAGAATCGTCAAACTGGAAGGGTGGTGGCAACCAGTAAACGAGATGGCGGCTTATATGTGCTGGAGCGCGGCAATTCCGCTTTTATTTCTGTTCTTAAAAATAAGGCTCTTCATGCCTCCTATGATTTATGGCATGCTCGTCTTGGCCATGTGAGCCATTCTGTTATTTCCTTTTTAAATAAAAATGGCCATCTCTATCTTACCTCTTTATTGCCTTCTCCTTCATTATGTGACACATGTCAAATTGCAAAGAATCATCGCTTGTCTTATTCTCGTAATGAACGTCGCTCATCTCATGTGTTGGATCTTATTCATTGCGATATTTTGGGTCCTTCCCCAGTAAAGTCAAATTTGGGATTTATTTATTATGTGCTATTCATTGATGATTATTCCCGCTTTACTTGGCTTTATCCTTTGAAATTAAAATCTGAATTTTATAACGTCTTTATTCACTTCCAAAAACTTGTGGAAAACCAACATTCCACCCGCATCAAAATTTTTCAAAGTGATGGTGGTGCCGAGTTTACAAGTAATCGCTTCAAAGCGCACCTTAGCACCTCGGGTATTCACCATCAACTCTCTTGCCCCTATACTCCCGCCCAAAATGGCCGCGCTGAAAGAAAACATCGGCATGTGACAGAAAGAGGTCCGGCTCTCCTTTTCCATTCTCACCTTCTCCTCGTTTTTGGGTTGACGCCTTTAGCACTGCAGCATACATCATCAACCGTTTGCCCACACCGCTTCTTGGAGGTATGTCTCCCTTTGAGCTTCTCTATGGTTCCTCACCAAATTATGAGAATTGCCATCCTTTTGGTTGTCGTGTCTATCATTGTCTGCATGATTATATGTCTCACAAATTTTCCCCTCGCAGCATCCCTTGTATTTTTCTAGGATACAGCCTGTCCCATAAAGGTTTTCGCTGTCTTGATCCCACCACCTACAGGCTTTATATCACCTGCCATTCCCAATTTGATGAAAACCACTTTCCCTCCAGATATAGCTCCCCGGCCCAAGCCCTTTCATCTCTCCATTTTTCGAATTTCCTCGAACCAAACATGCCTCATACCGACCCACATCCACTGTCTCATCTGCACCATTCACCGCATATTACTCCATCCCGATCTAACCCGTGTGTTATTTGTATTGATCCAGTGGAAGAGTCTTTGCAGGTCGTTGACTCTCTTGCAGGCCCCTCTTCCCCGCCTCCGGAGCCTCGACCACATCCTGTTGCTTCTGATGTTGCTCCTACTCCAACTCCTCCGTTAGGTTCTCATCCAATGCTAACTCGAGCTAAAGCTGGCGTCTTCAAGACTCGTCATCCGGTGGATCTTAATATTTTAGGCTCCTCTGGACTTCTCTCTGCTCTTCTTGCCTCCACTGAGCCTAAAGGATTCAAGTTTGCTGCTAAAAATTCTGCATGGCTTGTTGCCATGGATGAAGAAGTTCAGGCTCTGCACAATGATCGCACCTGGGTTTTAGTCCCTCGACCTGCAAACTCCAACATTGTCGGTTCCAAATGGGTGTTTCGGACTAAATATTTTCCTGATGGATCTGTTGAGCATCTCAAGACTCATCTTGTGGCCAAAGGCTATAATACTCAGGTACCGGGTCTTGATTACACTAACACTTTCAGTCCTGTTATTAAAGCTACTACTGTTTGTGTTGTACTCTCTCTTGCTGTCACCAAAAGATGACCTCTCTGCCAACTTGATCTGAAGAATGCTTTCCTCAATGGCACTCTCACTGAAAATGTTTATATGGAATAGCCTCCTGGGTACATTGATCCTCGGTTCCCGAATCATGTCTGTCAGTTGAAGAAAGCTCTCTATGGCCTCAAACAAGCTCCTCGTGCCTGGTTTCAACGCTTCAATTCCTTTCTTCTCACCCTTGGGTTTTCTTGCAGCTGTGCAGACACTTCTCTCTCTGTCTTTCATCAACAGTCTAATACTATTTATCTGCTTTTGTATGTTGATGATATTATCATTACTGGCAACAACTTTTCTCTTCTTGACAGCTTCACTCGCAAGCTCAATTCTGAGTTTGCCACCAAGGATTTGGGCTCTCTAAGCTACTTTCTTGGTCTGGAAGCTACTTACACTACTGATGGTCTCTTTATCAATCAGCTGAAATATGTCCGAGATATTCTGACTCGTGCCCAATTACTTGACAGCAAGCATGTTCACACTCCTATAGTCATCTCTCAGCACCTAACTAGCGATGGTCCTGCTTTCTCGGACCCCACTCACTACAGATCTCTAGTTGGTGCCCTCCAGTACTTAACAATCACTCGCCCTAACATTGCTCATGTTGTTAACTCTGTCAGTCAGTTTCTGCATGCCCCCACTACAGATCACTTCTTGCGGTCAAGCGCATCTTACGCTATGTCAAGGGCACACTTCACTTTGGCCTTACTTTTCGCCCTTCTGCTACTTCTGGTGCCTCATTGCTTACTCTGATACTGACTGGGCCGGTTGTCTCGATACTTGCCGCTCCACCTCTGGCTACTCTATTTATCTTGGCGATAATCTAGTTTCTTGGAGTGCTAAGAAGCAACCCACTGTTTCTCGTTCCAGCTGTGAATCTGAGTATCACGCCCTTGCAACTACTGTAGCTGAACTCCTATGGCTCACCCATCTACTTCATGATCTTCGGGTTCCCATTTCACCAAAGCCCATTCTCTTATGTGACAACAAAAGTGCGATCTTTTTAAGCTCCAACCCTGTTTCCCATAAACGGGCCAAGCATGTTGAATTAGATTATCATTTTCTTCAGGAACTTGTTGTTGCTGGCAAACTTCGCACTCAATATGTGCCCTCTCATCTGTAGGTTGCTGACCTCTTCACCAAAAGTGTCTCTCGACCTCTCTTTGAATTCTTTCGTACCAAGCTTCATGTCTGCTCTAATCCAACGCTCAGCTTGCGGGGGGGTGTCAAGGATACGTTACCGTAATCCTTGGCTTCACATATTGTCCTTAATTCTAGGAGTTTACTTTGTACAGCTTTATTTCTTTCCATGATTTGTACAGCTTTATTTCTTTCCATCTTTATGCATATTGTAATTGACAATATATATAGAAGAAATACTCACCACGATAATGTGTGGTGATTCTGCAAACCTTCACAGCTGTGACGTGAAGGGGTTGGAAGAGTGGTTGTGTGCATAGTTTGGTTTACGGTGCTTTGTGGACAGGAAAGGCTATGTTACACGGTTTGCATGGGACAAAAAAAAACTTATGTGTTTCATGGCGGTGAGACCAACCGAGAAGGGCTTGAGTAGTGACTGGATCGTGGGGTGGTGAGAAATTATGGAGAAAAAGAAGAGCGAGAGAGAAAGTTTGGAGGATGACTTGATCATCTGGTAGTGAAACGAATGAGTGGCGCCGTGGGTGAATGAGAGTCAGTATGTGATGGAAAAGAAAAGCAAACCGCAAAGACATGGGGAAAATAAATAAATAAATAAAATGGATTTGAGGTGGTGGGATTTTCGGAAGTGAAGAAACGGAAAGGAAAGCAAAGAAGGAAAAAAAAAAACCGATCTGGCAAGAAAATTGCAGACAGGGAAGTACCAAAACGACATGGTCGTGGGCTTGGACTCCCTTCTGGTTTGAGCTTAGGCTCTGGGTATTACATCTTTAGATTAGGATATTTATCTCTACCAGAATAATACACAAATTAAACTGAATAGCTGCTCCCAGCTCCCCATGCATTACTTTGTCGATTTCTATCTTCTTCCCATTGATATTATATATCCTTGGCTCCCCCACCTTCCCTTCTCCGCCTCTCCGGCGGTACGAAGACGTAATTTAGCTCTCGTACATATAAATAGGAACATATCTTATGTATTAAGAATAATTTTGAGAAAAAAAAATGTAGTCTCCAGTCTTTCTCCTCCCCTCCATCTTCAATTTCTATTATATTTTTATATATTTCCTACAGTTCGGACTCCGACAAAAAGGATCTTGGTAATAACAAGTAAAAGAAAGAGAACTTATCACGATCCTGCCTCTGCAGACAGTGGGAGGGAGCTAGCGTTTCCACTTCGTACGAGTCAACAGTGTGCACATCTTGCGCCATTTGTAAACTTTCTTGCAATTCATTTCCATATGCGAAATGTTGCTGAATAGTTTCCCAGCAAATTGTATCTGCCTTTTCAGTTTCACTGCTCGATGAAGTCTGGAAACTCTTAGAAACGAAAGAAGTAGACCTTCCCAGTTGGTTTGAGGCAACAGTACTATGTGCATCTTGCATTAATTTGTACGTTTCTGCCAATCATTTTCGCATACGAGATGTTGCTGATCATGACCTTTACGAGCAATTTGAGAGGCGTAGAACAGCAGTTGTAAAACAGCATCCCTTTGGAACGATAAGGGAAAAATTAAAGTAAAAAAGTGAAATTAATCCCACACAATACAAGAATTATGTGGTTTGATAACATAACTATGTCCATGGAGCTGAGGATTTTATTTAGAGTACAAAAATAAAAAATACATTGCAGCAGTTTAATACAATACTTAGAATTATTTATTACATTTTGTATGAAAATTTGAAAAAGTTGTAATGATGAGATAGATGATATGAGAATTTGTGTTTGAACTTAATTACCAATCCTAAACTAAATCCTAATTTGTGGGTTGGGTTGAGTTAGGGGTGTAAGGAGTCCATTCGGTCAGGACCGGAAAAACTGACCTGACCGAACCATTCGGTCCGAACCTAACTCTAGACCGGTCGGTCTTGGTCCCATAAATTATGAAAAGAAAATTCGATCCGGTCCCGAGGTTTATAAATTTTGGACCAGACCGGACCAAACTCCTATATATATTTTTAAAATATTTTTAATAATTTAATATATTATTTTTATATAGTAATTATATAAGTTAAAGATTTAATTTTCATCTAATTTATTATCATTAACTATATAAAATATTTTTTAATGAGTTAGTTACATAATACACATTAATAATTCAGTTGATTTTAATTTAGTAATTTCAATATATTTTTTTATTAATTTATTTAAATAAAATAAAATAATCACTACAAGAAACAGGACATTTCTTGGCTCAAAAAATCGCCTCAAATAACTCTTAAATTCGCTACAAATGGTCTTTCTCGATGATTTTTATTGTACCGCATGTTCATCGCAATTGTCTGCTCAGTTATAAGTTAAACCAGCGAACTGTAAAAATCGTAGCAAATAATTACTCTTTCCGGGGATTTTGGATCAAGAAAATTCGATCCGGTCTCGGGGTCTATAAATTTTGGACCGGACCGGACCGGACCAAACTCCTATATATATTTTTAAAATATTTTTAATAATTTAATATATTATTTTTATAGAGTAATTATATAAGTTAGGGCAACGCTACTCTACCGCCCAGCATTTACCGCCGGGCGTACCGCTCAGGGCTCTCTCTTTTTTTCCTTTTTTCTTTTCATATTTTTTTAATATAGTTAAATATTTTTAAAAAATAAAAAAAATACACCAATACACTTAAAATCACTTCCTTAATCATTAAGTAAAAAAAAAAAAAAAATTTGACCATCGGTAAATTTGAGCGAGCAAATGGATAGGGCATACAAGCTTTTTCCTATAAGTTAATGATGTAATTTTCATCTAATTTATTATCATTGACCATATAAAATATTTTTTAATGAGTTAGTTACATAATACACATTAATAATTCAGTTGATTTTAATTTAGCAATTTAAATACATTTTTTTATTAATTTATTTGATAAAAATAAAATAATATCACTATAAGAAATAGGGCCTTTCCTGGCACCAAATATCGCTGCAAATAACCCTTAAATTCGTTGCAAATGGTCTTTCTTGGCGATTTTTACTGCGCCGCATGTTCGTCGCAATTGTCTGCTCTGTTATAAGTTAAACCAGCAAACTGCAAAAATCGTCACAAATAATTACTTTTCCTAGCGATTTTGGATCAAGAAAATTCAATCTGGTCCCGGGGTCTATAAATTTTGGACCGGACCGTACCAAACTCATATATCTATTTTAAAAATATTTTTAATAATTTAATATATTATTTTTATATAGTAATTATATAAGTTAATGATGTAATTTTCAACTAATTTATTATCATTGACCATATAAAATATTTTTTAATGAGTTAGTTACATAATACACATTAATAATTCAATTGATTTTAATTTAGTAATTTAAATATATTTTTTTATTAATTTATTTGAAAAAGATAAAATAATATATCTACAAGAAACATGGCCTTTCCCGGCGCCAAAAATCGCCGCAAATAACCCCTAAATTCGCTACAAATGGTCTTTCTCGGCAATTTTTACTGCGCCGCATTTTGTTGCAATTGTCTGCTCAATTATAAGTTAAACCAGCGAATTGCAAAAATCGCCGCAAATAGTTACTTTTTCCAGCGATTTTTTTTGCACCGCAATTATCCAAAAAATCTGGAAAAGAATATTTGCGGCAATATTTAGTCGCTGCAAATAAGCTTATATGAGTAAAAAATTATTTCCAGCGAGATATGATGTTTCTGAAAATTAAAAAAAATGCACAAAACAAAATAAATGAAAAATATAATGCACATCTAAATTATATTGATCTCCAAAAATATGTAAGTGTGATTTCAAATGTTCTAATCCTAGCTCATGCCAAGTATGCTACAAATGGAGAATAGGTAAAACTGGTTGTGCAAATCACAATAAACATTGAAAAATCCTTTAAAGTACCATTCACCAATACCAATTGAATTCTCCAGTTATACTGTTAAGTATACTAACATTTTGGAGATCAACATAAAATGATCACTTATCTCAGATTGTGACGTACCGGAAACATAGAAAAAGGAATAATTGTAAGAAGAGCTGTGTCTTCTCAAGCAATAAGTTATCAGTTTTATTAAAAACTCTGTAATGTCAAAAATCCAAAAGTTTCCGCTCCTTCCCATATTCGGTTCCTTTATACAGGAAACCAACTAAGGAAACTTATTTGAAAAGGAAAGATATCGCTAGCACACTATCAACTAAGGAAAACTTATTAAAATGGAAACATTAAAATTGGAAATGAAATCTGCAATAATTTGGAGAGCTGCTGCTGAAGAGTTCCTCTGTTTACGACATTTCCTGGTTCAATCCCGATAACTCGCATGCTGCGTCAACCTTGCATGCCAAATCTGCTGCATTGGATTGATAGAAGAAACTATACCATTCACAGACAAAAAATCAATAAAACTACTCTCCTCTTAGCATAATTATCAATGCCTTTTCCTAAAAACAAGAAGAAGAAAGACAAACCATATCAAACTTGTAGCAGCCCTTAAGCTAGAATCTAAATCACAATCAGCTTCATCTCTTCTTCTCCAGCTATCATCTCTTCTTCTCCAGCTAAATCACAATCAGCTTCATCTCTTCTTCTCCTACTTCATTTTCATTGGCCTAAAGACAATGTTGTAGGGTAAAGAATTACCCTGCACAAAAAACAAATATCCTCACCAATACTTAAGTGCCTCGAGAATATATTTGATCATTTTCTGTTTAGATCTCGTCCATGCACTACAAGCACTTTGCCCAAAATAAGTTCACAAATCTATTAATGTCATACTTAAATTGAGGAAGTCGTTAAAAATATCATTGTGCACACGTGCGTGTATGTATATAGAGAGAAACTAAGAATCTTCGTAGGCCTCTTGAGCATTCACATGGTGTGTGGAGAACACTCATGGAGGCAGAAAAATGTATATTGTACATTTAAGTGCAAGAGAAAGGGAAGTTTCACTCAAAATCAAGCTTAAATTTACTAAAATTGTCTTCAATCAATGTGGATACAAGAGGCCGCAAAGAAACAGAGAGCAATTTCGATCTATACAAACTTACGGATCTTTAAACAGGAAAACATAATGGTGAATTTGAAAGATGCAAACTACGAAAGAAAATATAAGCAAGATAGAAAATCACAGCAAACACAACCTTGAGAAAGAAAATAAATACCGTATAAAGGTAGGATCTTTTTTGTTGTCGACAAGTATATAAATGCAGGATCTGAATAGACAAATAGACAAATAAATTTACAGAAAATTCAAACAGCACAAGATTCAAAATTCTAGAGTTATTTACATACAATTTGCCGCTTCTAATTTGAGATTTTGAATGATCATAAAGTGCTGACTAACAGCAGCAGTAATGAAGAAAAAGTTGTAGCTAGCTAGGTGGATGCTCATGAAATTAAACACATTCGGGTCCAGTACTCAAATTTAAAACACTTGGTATATATCAATATTCATATTCCTAACCAATGTAGGTTCACATGATGGTGATCAGGAAGCAATGCAAATTAATATTTCACAATGCATGGATGCATATTGCTAGCTGCAAGCTTGACAGAAGGCTAGCTAGGTAGGCAAAGAGCCAGCAAGAGAAATTAATATTTCAGTGTACTTAGGTAAGGCAATATTGTGGCAGAAGTAAACCTAAGTCAACCGCTGATAAACGATGACCAATTACTTTTAGAACTTGAAATTAATTTAGTTATTACACTAGAATTACTACCAGTACTACTGATATACATATATATAGCTAGCTATTGATTATTACACTTATATGAGTCTATCTATCCAAACATGCAAAGAATATCATAACTCTTTAGCTCTCATCATCTATTAAATATATTTTTTTAAAGCATAACCATAGAAACGCCAGATAATTACTACGTTTAAACTATGTCACTTCAGAGATACAGGTTACACAACATCGATGTCATTGTAAAATACTAAATTCCATTCTCAAGGAAAGTATACACTTTTATGTCAAAATTGCATGAATTAATCCATTTTACATTATTCTCATTAGTCAAATATCAAAGCTAATATGTGCCTAGGTTCAAAAAAATTAGGAAATATGACAAAATAAGATCCATTTCTAAAAGGTTTAGAAAGTAGCATACCAAGATCATTCTGATGATCAAAAATTCTGTATACAACCGGATAAAAGTGGTCCTGCATAATCGTGTTTGACGTGGCAAAAAATAAAAACATCGTCGTTTCGGCTACTGACCACTTTTCTCCTTCTGAGGTTGCCTCGTCTCCCCATTTCTCTCCTGTCATTCTCTCTCTCTCTCTCTCTCTCTCTCTCTCTCTCTCTCTCTCTCTCTCTCTCTCCTTCTTCGCCTTCTCCCATCGTCTTCTCCTTTAAGAAGATTGTCTCGTCTTCTCCCCAACCCAAAGCAGTCCATCTTCACCTTCGAGAAAGCCGCAGCGACACCCACGAACGATTGGCATCTTCTTCTTCTCCCTTCGTCTTCAAAAAAGCCTCAAATCCACCCACGAACACACAGGACAACACCACCTACGCACGACGGCCCAACGCACTAGTTTTGCACGAAGACAGGTTTCCCTCTTTGGTTTCGATCTACAGCATCAACCCAAAGCAGCTTTTCTCGTCGTCAATTTCACTCCAACCCACTACGGCGGGACCACTTTCAGTTTCTCCCTCTTTGGTTTTGAACCAAGAGCAACTTCTGTTTTGCATTCGTTCTCTCCCTCTCTGCTTTCTGTTTTTGGTTTTGGTTTTCCCTCCTTTCTTCTGCATTTTTTTAATATTAAACGATGACATGGCAGATTGCCACGTCAGCCGATTCCGCGGGACCACTTTTAGCCCGTTGTATATAGAATTATTGTCTGCTGATTGCTATCATCAATATCCTTAAAGCAAACAAATGATAAGATCACAGAAAGAAAAGTAAAATGCAGGTAAATGGATGGGACAATGTCATATCTCATGACAAAGTGTTTGGAGTAGGAAGCCCATTTCTCTCGCCTAAGAGCATGTGAAAATATGTGATTACTAGTTAGAGGACATCCAAAAATCACACAGAGAGGTGAGGTATCTTGTTTTATGGAGCATTTTTCCAGGAACCAAAGTGTTGCAAGGATGGCAATTGAACCACCTATGGAGTGTCCTGTAAACACCATTTGCTTCCTCCCTTCACAAATTCTTACATGGCCATTTCCACCTGAATTATGTACTTGTAGTCAGTTACAAGATGTTATCTGTTTTCCAATTCCATTACAGTCTATTTCAATGCTAGTTTAGGATCATTTGTACAACTCTAAAAACTCTGTTGTGCCTTTATAAAGTTGAGATTTAGGTTTTTCAGTGCATTATGATTTAATTTTCCATTCATAATAAGTATCCTACTTTCATATAGTCATGCTTATGAAGAGGTTTAAATTTTTTTTTCATACATATTATTTCAAGGATTACAAAAAAATGTTGCTTTGCGTAGTTTTATTTTATGGTATAAAGTATAGCTTATAGAATTATTCATAGTTTATATTGTGCCTTTATCGTATTATATTGCATACCATTCACATGACATAATTTGATTTGTAAGATTCAAATTTAAAATTTATCTTTTAAATCAAATTATGTCACGTAGATAGTTTGTGACAAAAGGCATTCAAATAGAATTATTCATAGTTTATATTATGTGTTGTTATTTATTTTAAAGCATTCAATGAAGATTATATTATTAATTTATACGCTCCCCAATCCACCTTCCTTCCTTTGGCAAGCTCACTTTTGCCCTTTATTGCTTAGTTTGTGAATTTATCCATGAAATTTGTTTTATGATAAAGTTAACGTCGAAATTCTATTTGAAGAAATTATATCACGTGAATAATTTGTGTTATAAAGGCTTTCAAATAGCACATTCAAGTTGCTAACCAATTCAACAAACAATCATATATGTACTACTTTCAGCTACTAATTAAAAAGATGTATTCATAAGTTCTACAGATATGGCAAGATATGATTGGTAAATGGAGGATATATGAAAATAGTAGGCTGCATATGTTTTCCAAAAATAGAACACATGTCAGCAAATCATTGCAGAATTCACCGTAGGAACCAAAGAAGTGGTAGTTTAAAACAAAACAATAGAAAACGACCCAAATTATTGTACCTTAGCTAGGAAATCTTAAGCCCCCAAGATCCTCTCCTTGAACATATGCTGAAAACCTTGATTAACCATGGCAAATTCATCGTTGCCTATATTTCTAAGGGAAGGAAACAATTCGGTTTTGATCTGGGTTTTTCCAAAAGGTTTTTGAGCAAACTTCCAATCATTTACAGACCAAGATCCAGCAAAGCTGAAAATGAAGGCCGTATAAGTATTGATGAAGCACGGATTTTCTCTAAAGTAAAGGGGTTCCCTGGAAGCTTGTGAGCGTTCATGGCAGAAGGGCAAGCTTTCATAATAAGCTCTTCATCCATTTCTATGATGTCTCCAAGCCTTCCTCCACTAGCCATCGTCTCACAAAATAAAATGTTATGAGAAGGATTGCAAGCAAGAAGGACATGAGAACACTGAGCATCAAAGCTGCAACACACAAAGCAATACATGTAGCAGCAATACATGGAAGAAGGGCAAGCTTTCATAATAAGCTCTTCATCCATTTCTATGATGTCTCCAAGCCTTCCTCCACCAGCCATCGTCTCACAAAATAAAATGTAATGAGAAGGATTGCAAGCAAGAAGGACATGAGAACACTGAGCATCAAAGCTGCAACACACAAAGCAATACATGTAGCAGCAAAAGCAAACATGAAGTACACTGCAACACTCAAGAAATACATGCAGCAACAAAAGCAAATAAAGCATACGATAGCACACAAGAAGTAGAAGGCAGCAGCAAAAAGGAAGAACGCTTTGGGTCTGAAAAGATTTATGAAAAGTATGGCTACACACATGAAGTGTCAAGAAATTGATATAAAGCACTGTCTAAACCATGCTGCCCATGAAAGCTGCAGATTATTACTTGTAATTGTATAAAAGATTTAAAGTTAGTTTTTAGAACTTTTTCTTTCAGCTTTTGTAATGTATAAATAGCAATAGACTATGCGTCATCAAAGACAGATTAATGAGAATGAGATTTTTCTCTACACTACTTATGCATTTCGAATTTCTCTTCATGTTTTTAACATGGTATCAAAGCAGGACATCTCTCCTGCTGTGTTTCCTTGACTTACAAACAAACTTCATCTCAATAATCATGGCATCCTCCTTTTCTTCTTCTCCTTCTTCCCTTGAGGATCAAAATAGTCTCTTATTCCTACATCACAGTGACAATGCTAACATTGTCATTGTGTCACCCCCATTAACTAGTTCAAACTAAATTTCTTGGAGCATATCATTTATGCTTTCTATTTCCATCAAGAACAAATCGGGTTTCCTAGATGGCACAATCACCACTCCTGATTTATCAGATTCTTCCTATGTTTCATGGCTAAGATGCAACAACATCCTTCTTGCATGGATCCTAAACTCTGTTTCAAAGGGCATTGCATCTAATGTCTTTTTCATGACTTCAACCAAACAGGTATGGGACAAGTTTAAGGAGCATTTTGCACAACCTAATGAGGCTCAAATCTATCACCCCCAATACAAGCTAAGTGGCATTGTACAAGGACACCTCTCTGTAAGTGATTATTTCACTAAACTTAATGCTATTTGGGAAGAATTGCATAGCTATAGACCTCTTCCATGTTACTCTTGTGGAAAGTGTACATGTGATGCCTTGAAAAATGTTGGTGAAGTTCAACAAGGAGATTATGTGTTTAAATTTTTAATGGGATTAAATGACAGCTATGATGTTGTGAAGGACAAATCATTTTGTTAAGTCCCTTGCCTTCATTGGATAAAAATTTTTACTAATTTTGCAAGAGGAAAGGCAAACGCAAACCAGGAATACAACCTTGCCCATCTCAAAACCTTCTGCCTTACTTGCCTACCAAAAATCTACAAAGAAAAAGGACAGGTCAGACTTGGTTTGCCACCATTGTGGCAAGGTTGGACATACAAATGAGAAATGCTACAAGTTGGTGGGATTCCCACCAAACTTTAAGTTCACCAAACCAAGAATTGGAAACACCTCTGCTGCACCTTTTTCTGCAAATCAGTTTGCTGCTCAAATTACTACTCCAAGCCATGAAGCACCTGCTCCAAGTGTCTCTCAGTTGAACCTCTCTCAAGCACAAGCACAGCATCTTATGGATCTTGTCAATGCTCAATTTCCTCAATTGAACTCAAGACAGAGCCAACCTATGCTGCCCACTCCTGCTCCTATCAAACCAGCAATTTCTGAACCAAATTCCTCAAAAACATCCTACTCAAATCTAGCAAGTAACCACCATTGTCTCTCCTCTCTTTCCATACCCAGTAATTACTCTCATCTCAATAACATGAATCCTTGCAAACACAACTCATCCACTCACTCTAAACACTCTGATGTTTATGTCACACCATGGATCATGGACACGGGTGCCACTGATCACATGGTATGCTCTACCTCTTTTCTTGATAAATTTTCTCCTTGCATACAAGCATTTGTACAACTTCCAAATGGTACAAGGGCTCAAGTCACACACATAGGAACTGTTAAGCTATCAGGTTCTTTGTTATTGACTGATGTCCTATGTGTACCCTCATTCACCTTCAATCTCATCTTAGTTAGCAAGCTCACTCAAAAACCAGATACATGTCTGTTTTTCTTAAAAGAGTTTTGCTTTATTCAGGTTCTCTCTTCATGGATGACGATTGTACTTGCAAAGGTTCATGCTGGCCTCTATTATCTTCTGTCTCCCTATCATGACAGTAGCATCAAACCTTTTTTAAATCTTCCCAATCAAGCTCGAGTCAACCGAGCAACTGTTCAGCAGGATTTTGATCTATGGCACTTTAGATTAGGACATTTATCTTCACAAAGAATGGAGTTAATCCATTCTCTTGTTCCTAATGTAAAGTCCAATGACCTACCTCATTGTAAAATTTGTCCTTTGGCCAAGCAGAAACATCTCCCTTTTCTTTCAATGTATCCACTAGTTCATTTCCTTTTGACTTAATCCATTGTGGCATATGGGGCCCATATTCTCAAGCATCAATTCAAGGTTTTCATTATTGTTTAACCATTGTGGATGATTATTCAAGAATCACTTGGGTTTTCTTAATGAAATTAAAATCAGACACAAGACCTATCCTACAATCATTCTTCCAGCTAATACATACTCAATTCAATAGCAAAATCAAGAAAATTAAAACTAACAATGGCCTTGAATTCGACATGGTTGACTTTTATAAAAACAATAACATCATTCACCAAAAATCATGTGTGTCTACCCCTCAACAGAATGATGTTGTTGAAAGGAAACACCCAACACCTTTTGAATGTAGCCAGGGCACTCCTCTTCAAGCTAGACTGCCTACTCCTTTTTGGGGAGATGCAATCTTGACAGCAGCCTCTATCATCAATAGGATCCCTACACCCCTCATTTCTAATAAATCACCCTATGAAAAGCTCTTTTCAGCACCACCCTCCTATGATCATCTTCGAGTTTTTGGTTGCCTAAGTTATGCTAGCACTCCTAAGCACCACAAAAAAAAGTTTGAACCTCGGGCTAGGCCTTGCATTTTCTTGGGATACCCTGCAAACATCAAAGGCTACAAGCTCCATGACATAGAGAATCATTCCACCTTCATCTCTAGGAGTGTGATCTTCCATGAGTCTACCTTTCCATTTCACTCCTCCACTCCCTATTCTCATTCCTCTTCAGACATTCATTCATCCTTTCCTCAGGTTTTACCTCCTATACCACCAAATGACTCATTTTCACCTTCTCAAAATCTAGTTTCACCCTCTTCTGAACCACCTCATCTTGAACCAGTCCACCCTACTCTTCAATCTGAACCACCTCATCTTGAACCATCTCAGCCTGCTATTTCTTCTGTTTCACCTCCCTTTTCACCTCCATCAATACCTTTTCGAAGATCCACCAGAGATAGGCATCAACCTGCCTATCTCCACCAATACCATTGCCAAATAGCAGAATCTATACCCCTCAATGCATCCTCTTCATCCTCCACACTTCATCCACTAGATCATCACCTCACATACAAACACCTCTCCCAATCTCACCAATCCTTTTCTGTTTCCCTCTCCCTATTCTCTGAACCTAACTCCTATAGTAAAGCTGCGAAAGTAAAACATTGGCAAGATGCCATGCAAGCTGAACTCAGTGCTTTAAAGGACAATAACACTTGGACTGTTACTGCCCTCCCCCCAACAAAAATGTCATTAGCTATAAATATGTCTACAAAGTAAAGCTCAAATCTGATGGCTCTCTTGAAAGATACAAAGCTAGACTTGTTGCCAAGGGATATACTCAAAGAGAAGGTTTTGACTTTCAAGAAACATTCAGTCCAGTGGCTAAACTCACCACAGTTTGTGTCTTACTTGCCTTAGCCTCTATTCACAACTGGTTTCTATCTCAAATGGATGTCCATAATGCATTTTTACATGGGGATCTCAATGAGGAAATTTATATGGAAATGCCACCAAGTTACCACATCCATAGAGAGCAGATTGAGGGGGAGAAATTAGTATGCAAACTGAATAAGTCCATCTATGGACTTAAACAAGCATCAAGGCAATGATTCTCAAAATTTTCTAGCTCCCTCACTTCTATTGGATTTTGTCAATCTAAATCTGACTATTCTTTATTCACCAAAGTTAGTCAAAAAGGGTTTACAGCACTCCTAGTGTATGTAGATGACATCATAGTGGGAAGTAATTCTCAAGATGAAGTTAACTCACTCAAAGCTTACCTCCACAGCAAGTTCAAAATCAAAGACCTTGGACCCCTCAAATATTTCCTAGGCCTAGAGGTTGCAAGATCAACTTCTGGAATCAACATCTGTCAAAGAAAATACACACTCAAAATTTTGGAAGATGCAGGGCTACTTGGCACCAAACAGTCTCTAAACCCATTGAGTTAAATCACAAGTTGAGCCACACCACAAATGCAATTCTGCAAGACCCTACAGCCTATAGAAGACTCATTGGAAGGCTCATTTACTTAACAATTACAAGGCTAGATATTACTTATGCTGTGAATGTTCTGAGTCAGTTCATGGATAAGCCTTCACAAACTCATATGCAGTCAGCCTATAGAGTCCTCAGATATCTCAAAAGATCCATAGGCCAAGGCATCTTCTTGTCATCGAGATCATCCTTACACCTAAAAGCACATAGTGACTCTGATTGGGCTACTTGCCCCGAGACTATGAGGTCTGTTACAGGTTTTTGTGTATTCATTGAAGACTCATTGATAAGTTGGAAATCAAAGAAACAAGTAAGTGTCTCTGGTCTTCAGCTGAGGCAGAATATAGGGCATTAGCTTCCACAAGTTGTGAAATCATGTGCCTTCTTGGTCTGATAAAAGAATTTAACATCAATCATGGACAATCTGCTCTCCTATTCTGTGATAACCAAGCAGCCATCCACATTACAAAGAATCCTATCTTCCATGAAAGAACTAAGCACATAGAACTGGACTGCCACTTTGTTCGAGAAAAGGTCCTAGCTGGAATCATCAATCCAGTGTACATAGCTTCAAAGTTTCAGTTGGCAGACATTTTTACTAAGGCTTTATCAGCTTCTACTTTTCATTTTCTACTGTCCAAGATGAGAATCCTAAACATCTATGCCCATCTTGAGGGGGAGTCTCACAAAATAAAATGTAATGAGAATGATTGCAAGCAAGAAGTACATGAGGACACTGAGCATCAAAGCTGCAACACACAAAGCAATACATGTAGCAACAAAAGCAAACATGAAGTACACTGCAACACTCAAGAAATACATGCAGCAATAAAAGCAAATAAAGCATACGGCAGCACACAAGAAGCAGAAGGCAACAGCAAAAAGGAAGAAAGCTTTGGGTTTGAAAAGATTTATGAAAAGCATGGCTACACACATGAAGTGTCAAGAACTTGATATAAAGCACTGTCTAAATCATGCTGCCCATGAAAGCTGCAGATTATTACTTGTAATTGTATAAAAGATTTAAAGTTAGTTTTTAGAACTTTTTCTTTCAGCTTTTGTAACGTATATTATAGCAGTAGACTATATATGTCATCAAAGACAGATTAATGAGAATGAGATTTTTCTCTACACTGTTTATGCATTTTGAATTTCTCTTCATGTTTTAACATTGTTTGGTGTTCGTTTATTTCTTTTGCAATTCGTTGGTTCACAACGATCACAAAGCTTATCTATTTTAAGCCGGAGCTCCAAGAAACGAATGAGTTTCCAGTTACTGAAAACACCCTTTGGTAGGAGATTATAGCGTGTGAATTATGGCTGAGTGGTGAGCTTTTTTGTCATTAAAGTTTAAAGAGCTATTGACCTTGACTTGCTTTTCATTTTTAAAATCCTACTCTCACCTACCTAAATTTTAGAGAATAAAATATTATTATAATATTTTTTTTAATAATATTCTTTTTTTTATTTTAAAAAATTGAATTATTTTTTATATTTTATTTTTAAGAAAATTAAAAATATATAATGATCAAGTAAGATAAAATGACAAATCATGTCCTAGAATAATTGTTGAATACTTTGAAACCCTAAAAGGGTTTTACCCATGATAGATGTATTTTACCCATAAAGTTATTCTTGATCCTCCAATGAAGTGAGTTGCTGAGTGATCAAGGACATATCTTCTCTGAAATTTCTTGTTTTGAGGAATCATTGGATGAGACTGTCAGGTAAAGCTCTATACATTTGACTTAAGATACTACTTAGAGTCGTAGAGGCAATCGTTTTAAAAAATAGTGAAATTTATTATTAAAAATTAATTAATTTTTTCATATAGGTCCATTATTTACTTACTTTTTAAAAAGAGATTGCGCGACGCTTGCGCACTTTACGATTGCAAATATAATTTCTTTTATTTAAAACTTTGGATTCTATTCCAAGTTAGGCATAAAAAAATATTTAAAAAATAGTTCCTTTTTTTTTCCTCTTCTCAAAAAAATAGTTCGCATCGCCATCTTTCTCTTCTGTAGGTTAAATATTAATGACAAATTACATCCATGCTTGATCTTGTGTTTTGGTCTGTTCTTGTTCTAAGACATAAAACTTACAAAGTTTCCAGTTTAGAACTACTCATACTTTGATGGATTTCTGTTCATGTGCTCTTTGTCTGCATCTCCATCTATTTTCTAGTTGAAGAAGTTTTTTTTCCCTTGTTCAATCACACCTTTTATGTTTCGAGTAATGCTACGTATCATTTAAGGGGTTGTTTGGAAGAGGTTTCATATCATCCTATCTCATCTCATTCCCAAACATCACTCAAACTCAAGCACATTTCAATTTTAAATATTCAATTTTTCATCTTATAAATTACTTAATCATTACAACTTTTTTAAATTTACACAAAAAACAATCCAATTTTTTCAACCCCAAAACAAATATAATTTAAAGAATTATATTATAACAATATTTTAACTTTATAATTTTTTTATTCAAAATTTTTTCTCTTGTTTTTTTTCAAAACTCAATAAAATATCATAATTCAAATTATTTCTCTATTATTTACAAACTATTTTATTACTATTTATAAATTTGTCATCTCATCTCATCTCATTGTCATATCTTTACCTACCGCCTTCAGGTTGAAAGAGGAGAGATACAAAGGGAGAGATACAAAGAAAGGACAGAAAAGTAATATCATAGAGAAGATAAAGGAATTGGGTGGTAGATCGACGTGTAGAACAGAAAGCATATCGTCAATGGAAGGCAATGCTGCAAAAGATCCTTTGGTTTGGGAAGAAAGGGTTAAAGACTCAAACATGAAACTTTCCCATACAAAGATTAAGATAATAATAATAAATAAATAAATAAATAAAGTGAACAACTCTCTCTCTCTCTCTCTCTGAGGGTTGCCTTTGGTCATCTATTGTTCTATAATTTTTATACTCTTATTTCTGTTTTAAGATTCTTAAGTTGGTATTTGATAATTTCTTATACTTTATCACTCTGAGGAAGTATCAATGAATAACTCTTCTAATAGGATTAGGTTCTGATATATTTTGCCACATTTTTTGTCTTTTCTTCATCTTAAATTTTTCTTGTAGTTATGATTATATTGTCAAAACATTTAGCATCTGCATTAGATGCACTTCCTTTTTCTATAAAAAAAATATTTCTATAATATAAAAGAATCTAAGTTACAGTTTCATTCTTTGCAGTGAGGAGCTGAACCTAAATTTGGCAGAAGCTGCATGAGTAAGCCTAAAATATATTGAAAAAAAAAGTTTTTATTTCAAGTGAGATTGGTAAAAAATATACAAGATAGTATGGTAACTAAAACCATTGATCTCTTCTTTGGGCAGGGTGCAAAATGATTGACAAAAATTGTTTTGCTTACGATGATATTGGTGCAAAATAAACCTTCTATAACCTTCCAATGAAATGCAATTGACAAACTTTGATAACCTAAAAAATACTTGTATTTCACTAGATCAAATGCGATGGAAAAATGTTCAAACACATTAGAAATGATCCAATTATTTCTAATGTGTTTGAACATTTTTTCTGTGAACTTATGGTGCCACATGCTGTTACACATGGAGCACCATTTTCAGAAAATAATAAGCAAACATGCAGAGGAGAGAAAAACTAGTCAAACCAAGCATATCAAGATATCATTTATTTGATTTTTGATTGAAAGTATAAGCTGTTTGAGCAACCAAGCATTTCATGGAGAAGTGGATTGGGCATTTATCATTTATGACACCTACTGGATATATTTGAGTGTGGTGGACTAGCAAGGGTAATCAGATCATAATGGATGAAAAATAGGTTTATTTTTTTGTCAGATTGTAATAGTACTGTTAATGTACCTGTCATGAGTGTGTGTATTTGAGAGCTTATGAAATGTATTTGTCAAGTTTTAATTGACATGAAGTGTGTGCCGATCTTGACAGATTGAAATTATGCAACTATATCGCTTGCTTATTGATATAACATATTATATTTGTGTTGATGTATATGTAAGATGGTAAGATGTTTGGCCTAAGAAAATGGCAACATCCTTGATGCTAGTAGGCAGTGTTTCGATAAATATCTTACCCTTCTAAACTGATCGCAATGTCATGATGACATGCAATAATTTACATTGAAGCCCAAACAAAAGATCTCATTACAAACAGGCATGGTATGGTGCCAACCATACCCAAGATTGTTGCAATCGAGCAC
>QEOT01007865.1:28270-118412 GCA_003123785.1 Pterocarya stenoptera | reverse complement strand
GGGGGGGGGGGGGGGGGTTATGATTTGAGATGGCTTTAGCCTTTAATAAAATCATTCAATTATTGAAGATTTTGTTAACGTTTATATCATTGATTATGTTCAGTTTCCAATCTCACAGATCTCATATTTCATGCCTGACTACAACATAGAGCAAATGGTGACTCTCCAATCTCCATGTTAAACTTGGAACCTATCTACCTTCGAAAGTTCCTATATATGATAATCAACGCATGCATGGCATGTATTTGACTTAAGAAAAACAACTACACGCTTATCTGCAGAGTTAAATGCAATTTCAACTCACTTTGATTCAAATACGAATATTAGTATCATATAATCAATCATAAAGGACTGTGCTTGAATGTAATGTATATTTTTATCAAATTTTACTTTTCCAACTAAAATATCCATTTAAGTTATGCTTGCAACAATTAAGCCTAATTTTACCAAATAAGCAAGATGATTATAAGTTATGCTTGAAACAATTAAGCCTAGTTTATATAAATTAGTTATTGAAAATAAGTTATGCTTGCCACAAATAAGTTTATGAAAACAAGTTACTTTTCAAATTAAACAACTGCATGATACCAACTTAAATTCACGGAAGGATGATACCAAATTAAATTAAGGAACTTCGCTCAAACACAGGACAAGTATAGTATACAAATTCAATTCACGTGTATGCTTGCAAGAATGTGTATACAAATTGAATTCCATGTGTCAGAATTTTCAAGTTTTCCATATAGCAGGAAGTGCACCACAGAGGCACGACGGACAGAAGTCACGACTGTCGAAAGTATCCTCACCATAGCGAAGGTGGGCTAGGCGTCTGGGTTGGAAGTGGGCTTGGCGTTTGGGTTGGAGTGGGCTCGATTGTCTGGGCTCAGTTTGGGCTCAATCTCTTCTTACTCAAGGGCTGGGCTAGTGGGCTAGGCTCCCTTGTCGTATGGGCTCTTGGGTTGGGCTCTCTCGTCTGGGCTTGTGTGCTGGACTGTCATCTGGGCTCGTGGGTTATGGTTAGCACTGTTCGACGGTGGGGCAAGCAAAGGAAATGATCAGATCTGGTTTGAGAGAGAGAGCATAGGAGGGAGAGAGAGAGAGAGAGTTCAATTCAAAGAAAGACAAATAAGCTTCTGTCTTCATTTTGGGCCCAGTTTTGATTTTTGAAATTTGTCTTTCTGACAGAAAGTAGATATCACATCATATGGCAGAGTTGCGTTCAGAAGAGATAAAGGGGGAGAGTTGCGTTCAGCTTGGAGAAAATAAAAAAGTAGTCCATGTAGGACAAGTTGTAAAGCGGTAGTAGTCCAACCGCAAGGGTATCATTACCCTTATAATTTTACTTATAATATTTATTTTGTCAATTTCCTTTTGAAACTCAAATTTTAAATTTTAAATTTAATAACTCTCACATATCAAAAACTGACACAAGAAGAATTAAATTTCTTGTAAGTTTTTCTTAAGTACAGTTAGCATTTTTAATGAAATTCTTTCTTTTAGCCCATCGAGACATGTTCAAGCAATTGTGATGACCAATTTGTTGAGTTTGTGGAGCTTGGTTTTGTTGGTGTGTCGGCTCAAATTGATGACTCGACCTGACAATGACGCGTTATGGTTTTTTGGTACATTTTAATGATGCTTGTGTTAAGGAGTGCAGGCTTGGGCCGATAGGCATAAGTCAAAGCGAAAAAGCCCTCAAAAAAAAATTATTGACACTGTTTGCGATCAGAAAATGTGTCAAATAGAAAATTCACTCGACACTCCTCAACAGGTTACTTAAGCTAGTATTTTTAAAAACGTTGGTTTCAAATAATTGGCACCTGTCTAAACATTAAAATCCAAACAAAATGTGTTTGTAATGGTTCCTTTGTAGCACTTTTCTTCACAGTTTTGCAATCTCCGATTAGGTGTTCCTTTCATGAGCATCGAGAATACAACTAAAGCAAAAAGTTCCATAAGTATGTACCTTCCTATGGACTGTTCTTCTTGGTTTTTAGTTAGAGCAGTGCTACTCTCGAGCTCAGAGTAGCCTGCTGCAACTTACTGCTAAGCCAAAATCACATTTTTTTTTCAATTTTTTTTCATATTTTTTTATCATTTTAAAATACTTTTAAAAATATAAAAAAATATCAACATACTAAAAATCATTTCCTTAACAATTAAGTAAAGAAAAAAATTAAAATACATAAAATATCAAAATGAGGGGACAAGGTTTTTTTTTTTTTTTTATAACCAATGAATTATTCATTCCAATAAAAAATGAGGGAATGGACAAATTAGCATTATCCTTTTACTTATATTCTTTTTGGCCCGATGCATCTTGGCATGTTGACATAATATGTGGGGCCCTTTGAATGATAGACCAGGATTCAGGGTGGCATCTACCTTCCAGAGTGAAGTTAATTACTTGAGTGGCTATGTTTCAAGGTAACGTAGTTTTCCCTTTTCACTGACCTATGGATTATGAATTCTCAGAATGAAGTAATACACCACCCCCACCTCCCCTCTTCTCTCTCTCTCTCTCTCTCTCTCTCTCTCTCTCTCTCTCATGTGGCATCTGAAAAAGCTTCAAGCATTTTTCTTTCTCCAATGTAAAGAGAACAAAAACAAACTTGGGTCTTTCACCAAACTATAATTGATTCCCAGCTAGTTTGCAGGAAGGCTCTTTTGCAGCCTTAATTCACATTTGTTTTGGTTAGATGAGCTTGCATATTGGTGTGGTGGAAACCTGGATTGTTGTGATTGTGCATCCATGAAAGCACTACTGATTACAAGAAGGATAATTCACAAAACTCAATTCACATTTGCCTTAAACTGTTGAAGTTCTTTTATTTCAACAAGGAACAGAGAGACTCTATTTGAACACACCATATATTCATAACAGATTTCTTACTTAAAAATACACAGGAAGGGGTCAGCATTCAACAGCCAAATCTCCGTTTCTTTATGAATCGTGAAAGAAGAGATCTACTCTTATGCTCGTCGGGAAGTGTTTTCCACCACTTCACAAGGGTGGATTCCTCCAAGAACACATCCATATTCAAGTCTTCGCCACAAACCCATTTATACACACCTTCTTCTAGCTTTAAAACTCTATCCTTGACTTCTTCAAACCCTTCCCTGCTACCAGTTTTGCTGCGGATCTCCTCTAACTCTGCCCAGAAATTGGATTCTCCACTGGCATCGGTAGCCATCTTCCCAGCATGCTCCCGCCATCTCTGTGTGTATTTGTAACGCTTTGGCCTGCCCCTCTTCATATAGGCTCCTGTGTCTTCGTTCTTGGAGTGTCGATAGTAGTTGGCGATATCCAGGGGCTCAACAAGGCGGCGATACCTCGTTCCGAGCTCTACCCAACCCATATCACCCTCGAATCCATCTGGGAGTTCGTATCTTTTTAACCTCTCGATGAATTCATCCCATATACCTGCTAGCTCGAGTCTCTTCACATTAGCGTTGAAGTCCTTGTCGTCTTTTTGAAGCTTGAAGGCATCATAAGAGCCTAACTTCGGAAGTGCACTCTTCTCTCGGTAGTCTTCTAGCACCTTCATTGCTTTTTCGATGTCTGTCTTCTTCCCATTGATATAATCCTCGTTTCCCCGCTTTCGCTTCTCTAAGTCTCCAGCAGCACGAAGACACAGTCTCGCTCTCGTGCTCTAAACTCCCATACACAATAAATAAGAACAAACATTAAAGGCATCTTTTGTGCTACCAAGATGATTTATCAGTTGCTTCAAAAGCCTAATCTTATAAAAACCAGTATAGCAAGTGAAAGTTTAACATCAAATCCTTTCAAGAGATTCCAGACTATCGAATTTCTTCGGACTCCAATCAATAATTTTGGTAGTAACAAGTAAAAGAAAGAGAGCTTACCAATCCGAGGTCATTCAAGGCTGAGTTGAGTGTGGCACTATCACCTCCTGCCTCCGCAGACAGTGGGAGGGTTTCCAATTGGCTCAAGTCAAGATTGTGTACATCTTGCATTTGTAAGCTTTCTTGCAGTTCATATTCATATACAAAATGTTGCACAAGACTTTTACAGGCAATGTCTACCTCTTGATCAGTTTCCCTGTTCAATTGACAAGAATAAAACAGTAGCTGCAGAACAGCATCTGGGTTGCTCAACACCACCAGTTTTCCATTGCCAGTGCAGAAGATGTAGGTTCCAAAGGGTTTGTAAGGGCTTAATGATATGAAGCTGGTTAAAGTTTCCAAGAGCAAATTCGTGTTCCCCATGAGTTTGCAGGCAGCATCGCATGTCATGGCTGATGCATTCGTCATTACAGTTAAAAAAAAAAATCCGACGCCTGTTGAGTAGAGATTTTGTCGAGGGGTTGAAGTGCAGGATTTTTGGATTTTGCATCATAGAGTTGCAGGATTGGTGGAATTTTGTGATCAATGGATGGAATAGGAGCAAGCAAGATCCGGGGGACAATGTCATATCTCATGACAAAGTGTTTGAAGTAGGAAGCCCATTTCTCTCGCNAATCCGACGCCTGTTGAGTAGAGATTTTGTCGAGGGGTTGAAGTGCAGGATTTTTGGATTTTGCATCAAAGAGTTGCAGGATTGGTGGAATTTTGTGATCAATGGATGGAATAGGAGCAAGCAAGATCCGGGGGACAATGTCATATCTCATGACAAAGTGTTTGAAGTAGGAAGCCCATTTCTCTCGCCTAAGAGCATGTGAAAATATGTGATTACCAATTAGAGGACATCCAAAAGTCACACAGAGAGGCGAGGTATCTGGTTTTATGGAGCACTTTTCCAAGAACCAAAGTGTTGCAAGGATGGCAATTGAACCACCCGTGGAGTGTCCTGTAAACACCATTTGCTTCCTCCCTTTCACAGATTCTTGCATGGCCATTTCCACCTGAATTATGTACTTGTAGTCAAATACAAGATGTTATCTGTTTTCCAATTCCATTACAGTCTGTTTCGGTGCTACCTTAGGATCATTTGTACAACTCTAAAAACTCTGCTTTCTGTTTATAAAGTCGAGATTTAGGGTTCTCAGTACATTATGAAGAGGTTCAATTTTTTTTTCATACATATTATTTCAAGGATTACAAAAAAATGTTGCTTTGCTTAGTATCTGTGAATTAATTACATAATCCAAGTTGCTGACCAAGTCAACAAACATTCCTATACGTACTACTTTCAGCTATTAATTAAAAAGACGTATTCATAAGTTCTGCAGACATGGCAAGATATGATTGGTAAATGGGGGGATAGATGAAAATGGCAGGCTGCATGTTCTTTCCAAAATTAGAACACATGTCAGAAAATCATTGCAGAATTCACAGTAGGAACCAAAGAAGTGGTCGTTAAAAACAAAACAACAGAAAACGACCCAAATTATCGTACCTTAGCTCGGAAATCTGAAGTCCCCAAGATCCGCTCCTCGAACCTCTGCTGGAAAGCTTGATTAACCATGGCAAATTCATCGTTGCCTATACTTCTAAGAGAAGGAAACAGTTCAGTTTTGATCTGGGTTTCTCCAAAAGGTTTTTGAGCAAGCTGCCAATCGTTTATAGACCAAGATCCAGCAAAGCTGAAAATGAAGGACGTATAAGTATGTGATGAAGCACGGATTTTCTCAAAAGTAAAGGGGTAATTCCCTTGAAACTTGTGAGCGTTCATGGCAGAAGAGCAAGTTTTCATAATAAGCTCTTCATCCATTTTTATGATATCTCCAAGTCTTCCTCCACCAGCCATCGTTCGGAGTTCTTTTGTTTCTTTTGCAATTTGCAGGTTCACAACGATCACAGAGCGTTCCTCTTTTAAGCCGGAGCTCCAAGAAACGAATCAATTTCAAGTTCCTGAAAACACCCGTAGGAGATTATAGTGTGTGAAGTATGGCTCTCAGTGATGAGCTTCTTTGTCGTAAAAGTTTAGACAGACATTGACCTTGACTTGCTTTTTCTTTCCCTTTATTTTTTAAAAAGGAACCCTGCTCTCACCAACCTAAACTTTGCTCGACACTTGCTTTTTCTTTTCCTTTATTTTTTAAAAAAGAACCCTGCTCTCACCAACCTAAACTTTGCTTGACTTGGCTTGAGAATAATTGGAGAAGACTTGGAACCCTAAAAGAGTTTTACCCAGGACAAATGTATTTTACTCATAGAGTTATGCTTCTTCTCGGAAGTTTCTTGTTAGGTAAAGCTCTATACATTGACTTAAAACTTCGGATTCTTTTCCAAGTTGGCGTCACAATTTTTTTTTTTTTTTTTTAAAGTTCACATCGCCATCTTTGTCATCTGAAAGTTATATATTAATGAGAAAATACTTCCATGCTTGATCTTGTGTTTTGATCTGTTGTTGTTCTAAGACATAAAACTGATAAAGTTTTATTCCCAATTCAATTACACCCTTTATGTTTCTATCTTTTCTTCTAAGTGCCTCCATGATCATGGTCAGATTGAAAGAGGAGAGATACAGAGAAAGGACAGAAAATGAATAGTCATGGAGAAGATGAAGGCATTAGAGTGTATATCGATCAACGTGTAGAACAAGAAGCATGTCGTCAATGGAAGGCAGTGCTACGAAAGGTCCTTTGGTTTGGTAAGAACAGGTCAAAGATTCATAACATGGAACTTTCGAATACAAATATTAAGATAATAATAAATAAATAATAAAGTGAACATTGGTTCCTCAAAACAAGAAACTCCAGTCAGAGCTCCCTGTTTGTGGGAATTGATGAAGTTGAAGATGCTGTAAATGAATTTGAGTTGACAGTAATTAATGCAAAATGGCCAACAACTATAACCATATATAGATGAACGATATATACCACTTAACATAACCCATATTAGTAGGAATTTATCTTGTGCATTTAAACACCTAGCTAGCTAGAAAGCATCATCGATCATTGTTATTGTATTTATTTGAAGACCTATATACATATATATATATATATATTCAAGACCAATAAAAGCAAATTATTTTTGCTGTTGCCCATCGAGACATTTTCAGGCAGTTGTGATGATCCATTATGAACTTTTAGAGTCTACACTTCATTTAAATTGCATGCATGCAGATTGCTCCACATCATGCTAATTTTGATCCTCCGGTTGCGTTTTTCCAGACAACTTTGTGCATATATAATTCTTGTATGTATATAATTCTCCTCAGAATTCTTCATCAGATTCGCTGGAACATCATGTCCTTGACGTAATATCCGACATGAAATATTGTGAGTGGAAGTTTGGCAATATCCATGGAGTTTTGTCGATAATCTTAAAAAATCAAGTCTATAAATATTTTGATCATTACAAAAATCAAATCTTTAGATTAGGATATTTATCTCTAACAGAATAATACACAAATTAAACTGAATAGCTGCTCCCAGCTCCTCATGCCTTACTTTGTCGATTTCTCTGTTCTTCCCATTGATATTATATATCCTTGGCTCCCCGACCTTCCCTTCTCCGACTCTTCGGCAGCACGAAGACGTAATTTAGCTCTCGTAGATATAAATAGGAACATATGTTATGTATTAAAAGAACAATTTTGAGATTAAAAAAATGTAGCCTCTAGTCTTTCTCCTCCTCTCCATCTTCAATTTCTATTATATTTTTATATATTTCCTACTGTTAGGACTCCGACAAAAACGATCTTCATAATAACAAGGAAAAGAAAGAGAACTTATCACGATTCTGCCTCTGCAGACAGTGGGAGGGAGCTAGCGTTTCCACTTGGTACGAGTCAACATTGTGTAAATCTTGCGCCATTTGTAAACTTTCTTGCAATTCATTTCCACATGCGAAATGTTGCTGAATAGTTTCCCGGCAAGTTGTATCTGCCTTTTCAGTTTCACTGCTCGATGAAGTCTAGAAACTCTTCGAAACGAAAGAAGTAGACCTTCCCAGTTGGTTTGAGGCAACAGTACTGTGTGCATCTTGCATTAATTTGTACGTTTCTTCCAATCATTTTCGCATACGAGATGTTACTGATGACCTTTACGAGCAATTTGAGAGGAGTAGAACAGCAGTTGTAAAACAGAATCCCTTTGGAACGATGAGGGAAAAATTAAAGTGAAAAAGTGAAATTAATCCCACACGATACAACATTTATGTGGTTGGATAACATAGCTATGTCTATGGAGTTGAAGATTTTATTTAGAATACAAAAATAAAAAATACATTGCAGCAGTTTAATACAATATATAATAAACTTTAATTTGTGAGTTGGGTCGAATTACGGGGTAAGGAGTTTGGTCCGGACCGGAAAAACCAACCGGACCGAACTCCAGACCAGTCAATCTCGATCCCATAAATTATTGATCGAAAAAATTCGATCCGGTCCCAAGGTCTATAAATTTTAGATCAAACTGGACCAGACTAAACTCCTATATATTTTTAAAATATTTTTAATAGTTTAATATATTATTTTTATATAATAATTATATAAGTTAATGATGTAATTTTAATTTAATTTATTATTATTGACCATATAAAAAGTTTTTTAATGAATTAGTTACATAATACATATTAATAATTCAGTTGATTTTAATTTAATAATTTAAATATATTTTTTTATTAATTTATTTGAAAAAAAAATAAAAAAATAATTCGATCGGACCGGTTCTTATGGATGTTTGGACCAATCCAGTCCGAAAAAAATGACAGTCCATCGCCACCCGACCGGACCAACCGACTTACACGGCCTCTAGGTCGGATTAAGTCAAAAAAGTTTTATCCGGAGCTTCAGTTCGGGCCTATCGATCCAAGCTTACACTTCCATGTCCCAAATTTCATTGAAAATTCATCAAAAAAGCGCAACAAGTCTTTGTTGTGGCAGGTAATCAAACCAGGCCACACACAAACAGAACCAAACTCCATGCAAACAAGCCCAAAAGGATCTGGGTTGCTCGAGACAACCAGTTCTCCGTTCCCAGTACAGAAGATGTAGGTTCCAAAGGGTCTGTAAGGGCTTGCCCATGAAATTGGAGGCAGCGTGGTTTGCCATGGCCGATGCATTTCTCATTACAGTTGTATCTAAATCTGAATTAGCCACCTTTTTGGTTGTACCAAATTAAGGTTGATCAACTGCAAGATTTTTGGATTTTGTATAGAAGAATTGCAGAATTGGTGATATATTTTGTTGAATGGATGAGATAGGAGCAAAAAAAATCCGTGGGACAATGTCATGATATTTCATAACAAAAAATATGGAGTAGGAACCCCATTTCTTTCTCTCGCCCAAGTGCATGGGAAAATATGTGGTTATCAGTTATATGACAACATCGCCAAAAACAACATTAGAATTAAACTACTTTTTGTAGGCTCTTAGGTTAATGTTAGAAGAATTAATTTTTCTTATTTCATTGGATACAATTCTAACGTTAAATCAGTAACAAGATGTTGTTATCTGTTTTCCAATTCCATTACAGTATGGTCTCGATGATAGAATAGGATCATTTCTTTGATAACTATAAAAACTCGGATATAAAAACTCGGTTCCCGCGTGATTAAATTCTTATAAAAAACAATGCTTTGATCCATTGTTAACTTCAATATTTTGTCATGAAATATCAGTACATTCTATAAAGTGAGATTTTGTTTTTCAGTACATTATGATTTAATTCTCCATTTATAATACGCAAGTAGTCTCTCTGGAAATGTAGACATAGACTGCATATATAGCATAAACGAGATAGATGTGGATAGGAAGAGATTCAATTTGTCGTTGGATTATTCTGGTATTCTGGGTATATGGTATAGTGTTTTGGTTGGTTCATAGCCTTTTTTATACTTAAGTTTGGTTTTTTTGTTCTTGTTTGAATATCTGTAACCCCCAGGCATTTCTTGTTGGCTTGGTGTCTAGGTTTTTTTTGGCCTGGGTTTTGGTCTTTTGAATATTTGTAACCCCCAAATCCCTAGTTGTAACTACGATTTTCCTCTGCCATAAGTAATATCAATAAAATTTGAGATACCGTCCTCTTTTTCGGGAAAAAAAAAATTCATACATATTGTTTCCAGCATAAGAAAAAACTCAAAAAAGTTGTAATTCCTTTGCAATAGCTTTATTTTATGGCATAACGTATAGCTCTTATAATGTGCTATATATTATCCATTTAAAGCATTTCAATGAAAATTATGTAACTTATTTTTACACTTTTTATCCCCCAATTAATCAACCTTCCTTAGGCAAGCAGAAAATAAACAATTGTGTACATATATAGACTGTGTAGCGTGTACAAGAATTCAACCCTATAATTTACACCGTAGTACAGGCAGTCCAACGCTATCAATCCTAAGAATCCCTATAATTGTCTCTCATGGCGGGGAAGAACTCTCTTATTGTTAGGTATCAAATAAACCAGGCCTAGCTAAAAAGATTCTTCTTGGTTCTCCAGATGTGACCTATTGGTAGAAAGTGAAGATGACCCATGTAACAATGCTTTCGCTCATGTCTCAACCATAAAGATTCTATATCCAGATTGCAACAAGGGCAAGCCAGCTTCCCTTTCGTGCTCCAACCAAAAAGATTACCGTATGCGAAAAAATTATTAATAGTCTACAATAAAGCTGCATGTAACCGAAATCGTTCACCAACCATGGCATCATAGGTATCAACCTCATTTTCCCACAAATCAAGTAGTTCATTAACTAAAGGGCGTAAGTAAACAACAATTTCATTCCCAAGCGATTTAGGCACAGGAATTAGTGTAGACAACATGAAGAATGGATCTTTCATACAGAACCATGAAGGTAAGTTATATAAAACTAGAATCACTGGCCATATGTTGTAGGGTTTGCTCATATTATTAAATGGGTTGAATCCATCACTGGCAAGACCAAGCCTCACATTTCGAGCATCTTCAGAAAACCAAGGATGATCTTTGTCAAATGTTGTCCACACCTCAGAGTCGGTAGGATGCCGTAAAGTTTCTTAATCATGTACCCTTTCTGATTGATGCCACCTAATGGATACTACAGTTTTCTTGGACATATATAGCCTATGCAGCCAGCTTGGCTTTAGTAGAAAATACCGCACTACCTTTTGGGGCACTGGTCGTTTACAAGGTGTGTAGTACAACCACCTGGAGGCTTTGCACTTGGGGCACTCTTGCTTGTTTCTATTTTCCTTCCAAAATAGTATGCAATCGTTTGGGCAAGCATGAATTTTAATGTACCTAAATCTCAATCCTCACTCCAATGATCGTGCCTCATTATAAGATTCTGGCAAAAGTGATTTGGGAAAAGCTGTTCTCAATAGTTTAAGAAGCATGTCAAAAGACTTTACACTTCATCCCCAACTGTTTTGATGTGGAGCAATTTCACAATAAATGATAGTTTAACAAATGCTTTGCAACCATCATAAAGTGGACATCAAGCATCTTCCAAAAACTTCTCAAAAGTGGTTGGTTGGAGTTCAACCGTGCTGGTTTCCACTGGATGTCCCACCCATGTCTTCATCAACGCCAACGGTAGTTGCCGCATGAATGTCACCCAACATATCGTCGATGTCATCAATATTACTATCGACATCATCTTCATTATCATCTTCGAGCTCGTCCATGAAATTCATGAGTTCTTGCTTCCCATGAAATATCTAATCAGTGTAATTTGGATCTATACCCGTAATAAATAAATGTTGTTCTACCTCGCTTATAGGTAAGAATAAATTATTACGACATCTTCGGCATGGACACTTTACACTGTTGTTTCCTTGGGCATGAGCTCGTGACATTGTGAGGAATTGCCTACCCCTTCGACTTATTTCGTTGATAGACATATAATCATTTTTACAGCTTTTTATACAATTATGTTTTAAATAATAAACATTTTTATAAAATAATTTATAAAAATAACATCACTTTACATAAATATATTCATTTTAAAATATAGATGTAGAAATGGTTGTATTAGGAAGATCGAGACCTTTTCAAGAGGCCTTCTAAACTTTAGCCTTAATTGATATTTAAGTCCCGTTTGGATATAAAAAATGTTTCATCTCATCGTATTTAATCATTACAACTTTTTTAAATTTCTACATAAAATATAATAAATCATTTAACTTTTTTAAATTTCAAAATAAAAATAATATTAAAAAATAATATTCTCAATCCAAACAACTAAGAGGTTTCCGGGTCATCGGAAAAAGTCAATCTTTTGAAAAATGTTCCCCACCATTCCATCTGAGAGAATTAACGAATGATCGCTTCAGCATTATTAACTTCTCTCCAATAAGATGTATTTCCTCTTTGTCGAAACGTTCTTCTCCATCAGCTTTGTCTTCCACCAACAAGAAAGAAGCCAATTAAATCGCCATAGAATCAACTCATAGGTCGGTCTGATACAGTCATGCCTACCCACTCTTGCAATTCCGTTGCTATCCGGCCGTCAGTGTCAGGCCCCACCTCTCTGCCCTAGCGAGGAGGGTGAAATTCATCATGGATCTTGACCCCAACTCGTGTTGACGCGATATATGAGTGGAGGACCTTTTTATAAAAGATTTGTCTCTCTCTAGACTTTTTTGTTAGTACTTTAGTTCCTCGATCGAGTTTCAAGTTTCAAGTACTTGATCTTCAAGATATTTAAATTTGTTAATTAGATTTTATAGTTCAATTTGTTAATTAGATTTTATATTTTATATAGCCATCATCCATTTAAACAAAGTTCTAAAAATTGTTGTGTATATACGGGTTTGTTTCATATACTCAATGGATGTTTAGATATAGAGATGAGATATGAAATCCTCAAAATTTTTAATATTTTATTTTCCAAATATCATTTAAACATAAAATAATTTTAAATTTTTAACTTTTTTATCTAATTATTACTTAATCATTATATAAATATAAAAATCAATACAACTTTTACAAGCTCCAAAACAAAACATAAAACTTAATACTACTTTTTAAAACTTTAAAATAAAAATTATATCAAAAAATTATATTCAAATAAAATTTTAACTTTATAATATTTTTATTCAATTTTTTCTCTCTTATTTTTCAAAATCTAATAAAGCATCTTAATTCAAATCATTTCATTACTACTCATAAAATTTTAAAACATATTTTCTCACATGTCTAGCTTCA
Source organism: Pterocarya stenoptera (assembly GCA_003123785.1). Classification (NCBI taxonomy): domain Eukaryota; kingdom Viridiplantae; phylum Streptophyta; class Magnoliopsida; order Fagales; family Juglandaceae; genus Pterocarya; species Pterocarya stenoptera. The sequence continues at coordinate 105,369 of QEOT01007865.1, read as the reverse complement.
TTTTTTTTGTTTTTTGAAAATATATGACATTTAAAATAATTAAATTATTTATTATATCTTATATATAAATTTTAAAAAATTATAATAATAAAATGAGAAGAGATAAAATCAATTCTATTTCTATATATATATATATATATATATATATCCAAAAGGGGCCTATCATTCTAAAAGTTCGAAAAATTATGATCTGCCGCTTCAAAGGAATAATAATAATGGTTTTAAATTTGGATATTCCTCTCTCTCTCTCTCTCTCTCTCTCTCTCAAGTCATCGTTTCAAAGTCCATGAGTCAAGTCATCGTTTCAAAGTCCATGAGTCCCCCTGGTCAAATCCGTGCGACTGACGTTACGTTTTGTGTAATAGGATATTTGGAATGGATTTCTAATAACTATTGTAAAATACACTTTTTTTTTTTTTAATGAAAAATATATACTTTTTTTTTTAAATACATAAAAAGATAGTCAAAAATCCTTTCCATTGATTTAGTTATAGTAAATTTTTACATGTAGAGGTAACTATTCATTTTTTTAAATATTTTTTTATTTTTTCTCACTCGTCTCATCATCTTTTCTTTTTATCTTATTTTCATTTTAACTATTTTATCATTTTTGCACAAGCCTCACTCTCTTATCTCTCATCTACTCCCTAGTACTCTGTTTATAATCTCTTCGACTTTTTATGCATGTAGAAGTTTTGATATTGTTAATAATAAAGGCATATATTTTTTTATTGTTTTACTCCTTTTCTTAAATAATTTAAAATATTACATTATACATAAAGAAATATTACAAATATCAAAATATATGATATATAGAGAAATATTTAAAATATATGCTATGTAGAGAATATAATATTTGAAATAAAAAAAAAGATTAAAAGGTATAATATTTAAATGATATAAAGAAAAACTAGATAAGCTGATACATAAGGTATTGTAAAAGTTAGTATGTAAAATAGAAAAAGTGAGTTTTGATAATGTATTTTAGATAATAGAATAAAGAAGCCATTGGGAGCTAACAAACAAAACGAAAAGCTAGGTATGCATGCGTATAAGCGAAGAAATTGGGTCAGGTTTGGAAACACAAAATCATCTCATCTCATCTTATCATTATAATTTTTTTAAACTTCCACACAAAATATAATAAACAATTCAACTTTTTCAAATTTTAAAATAAAAATAATTCTAAAAAATTATATTCTAATAATATTTTATTTAACTTAATTTCAATAAAACATTTCATCTTATCTCATCTAAACTACATAACCAAACTTAAGGCCTCGTTTGTTTTTACAGATAAGATGATATGAGATTAAAGTTAAAAATTAAAAAAAAATATTGTTAGAATATATGTTTTTAATATTATTTTTATTTTGATATTTGAAAAACTTTAATTGTTTATTTTATTATGTAAAAATTTAAAAAAATTATAATGATTAAATGAGATAAGATGAATTGAGAGGAGTTATGAAAACGGCTAAATCGTAATTTTCCTAATCTAATTCCCTGTAAGAAATAATTCCTACGTACAGGGAAGTTGCAATACTAGCTTGAGATCCCATCATGTTCATTTTGCTCTTCAGGAATATGAATAATTCCTGGGTAGTTATTAATTTTTGAATATTGCCATAACCGGAAACATGCATTCACAGCTGGGATATTGAACTCCATCCTTGGACGACTTGACTCATGATCAGATGGTAATTTTGTCGTGTATGAAGTGGAAATTAGCTTAATTTTTTATTATCTTAGCTTTGTATAATGGTCTTGCTCCCACCCAAATGAGACTAAAGTCAATAAAAATGTCTACTTTTTTAATAAGAAAATATTTAATTAATTATTAAATAATTAAATGAGTCAAGCCAATATTTATTAAAATTGTAACGAGCTCTAATGGAACATTATAGAAATCAAGAATTTTTCATTGTCAAGTAATGTGGGATCTCATACATGATCACCTATGACCTTATCACTAATTAGAATATGGTATCACAATATCTCTACTTATATTCCTAACATCCTCCTCGGGCCAATCCTATGTAAATGGCAAGACTTAAGTCCCTATAATGCCGTAATAGAAGACCTAAACTACATGGTCTTTACTTACTTCAAAAGAATATGATCGGATTTCTATAAATAGCAGGATCAAACTGATTTCATTGTGTGCTTCAATTGAGTTATCAAACAAAAAAGATGCTCTGCTTTACTCCTCATGATCTCCTTTTCATTTTGCTTCTCTTTGTCATTCTCACTGCAAATAATGCATGCAACCAAGCAGATCTCAACTCTCTCATGTCCTTAAAGGCCAGTACGTCCTCTCCGCCTTTAAATTGGTCTTCGAACGATTGCTGCCACTGGGAAGGTATTTCTTGTGATCATAACGGTCAGGTCACCCATATTTGGTTGCCTTCTAAAGGCCTAACAGGAAGTGTATCTCCTAATTTTCTTGGAAACCTTATGCATCTCTCTCACCTAAATCTTTCCCACAATTCACTTTCAGGTTCTCTCCCTTGTGGATTCTTTTCATCCTTGAATCAACTCATGATTCTTGATTTAAGCTACAACTATTTAGGTGGAGATGTATCTAATTTGCTATTTTCATCTAATGGCTCATCTACTCATGATCATGGTTGGCCTCCCTCTATTCAAATAATTGACATCTCTAGCAATCACTTCCATGGTACAATCCAATCATCATTCCTCGAACAAGCTTGGAACTTGATCGAGCTCAATGTCAGCCACAATAGTTTCCAAGGCCCCATTCCTTCTCATGTTTGCATGAATTCCCATTTTGTTAGGCTCCTTGATTTCTCTTTCAATAATCATACTGGCCAAATTCCTTTGGGACTAGGAGCATGTTCCAAACTAGAGATTTTTCGAGCAGGCTTTAACTCTCTCTTTGGGTTACTTCCAAATGATCTATATAGAGTGACAGCATTAGAAGAAATCTCTTTACCTTCCAATAATCTTTCCGGACCCATTAGTGATGACATTGCGAACCTAACCAAACTCACCCTCCTTGAGCTGTATGCAAATCGATTGAGCGGCAAGTTACCTCCAAATATTGGGAGGCTTTCCAAATTAAAGCACATGCTTCTTCATATAAACTCCTTTACAGGTTCTTTGCCCTCATCATTGATGAATTGCACAAATCTCATCGAATTGAATTTACGAATCAATTTGTTTGAAGGAAATATCTCCAACTTTAATTTCTCTAGTCTTCAACAGCTTACCATTCTTGACTTGGGACATAATGGCTTCACTGGTAGCTTTCCAGTAAGCTTTCAATCATGCAAGTCCCTCAGAGCAATTCGACTTTCCCAAAACCAACTAGAGGGGCAAATCCCATCAGAGATTGCTCAACTGAAATATTTATCTTTTTTTTCACTTAGTTACAACAATCTAACCAACATCACGGCGGCAATCAAAATTCTGATGCGTTGCAAGAGTCTCGAAGTTGTCCTCATTGGAAGGAATTTTCTGCATGAGAGATTGCCGAATGATGATGACATAGTCGGTTTTCAAAATCTTCGACTTTTGGATATTGGTGGATGCCAACTGACCGGTGAATTGCCTGTGTGGCTATCTATGCTCAAGAAGCTAGAAATTCTGTTACTAAATCATAATCGTATCACAGGTTCAATTCCAAGTTGGTTGCCGACCCTTCCGAGGCTCAAGGCTGTACAATTGTCTCACAACCTCATATCAGGTAAATTCCCTAAGGAACTTTGTGCATTGCCCTCATTAGTATCAGCACAGGCTTATCAACGAGACAATGATTCTTTGCTTTTACCGATTCATTCCTTCAAAAATAATAAGGTTGCAGGCCAGTACAACTCCCTCTCCTACTGGTACCCACAATTATTTTTTAAGAATAATAGTCTTAGTGGCAGTATCCCCATTGAAATTGGACGTTTGAAATTGCTCCGTGCACTACGTCTTGGTCATAACAACTTCACAGGTAACATTCCAGACCAAATATCAGAACTTACAGACTTGGAAGAGCTAGACCTCTCAGCAAATCAGTTATCTGGTGAAATACCAGCATCACTTGCTCGGCTGCATTTCTTGGCTACATTTAGTGTAGCTAACAATAATCTCCATGGGCAAATACCCTCGAGCACTCAACTCCAAGGTTTTGATACCTCTGCATATGAGGGGAATCTTAGACTTTGTGGCACCCCACTTCCTCGTTGTGACCACCCTATTACTAATGGCAGCAAAGACAAGGACATCATCCAGAATGAGAAAGATGGACGTACAATTCCATGGTTTCATATTACTGTGATGTTTGGCTTCATTACAGGATTTTGGGCGGTTTGTGGTCCTTTGGCTTTTAATCGTAATTGGAGAGATTCATATTTCCGATACCTGAACAACTTAAAAGACAAATTCTATGTGGCGTTCGCAGTGTCTTTGGCCAGATTGCACAGAAGGAGGTAATTAGTTTATGATCTTCTTACACGAAAGGGTGTCAATAATTAATTATGAGTTTAGTAGTTTTTCCTCTATCTCGAGTTCCTTGTTTTTTGTTAGGTATTACATACTTATATGCTATTTTGTACCTGCAAAATCTTAAAATTACCAAGAACGAGCTGATTGATCAAGCTTGTTTATTTTTTTAGTAAACTTAAATAATTAAAAATAAATTAAATTACAACAATTTATTAAATTTCATGAAAGTTCTATAACTAGTAAATGAAACTATATATTAAAACCTATTTTTTTTAGGGTGGGTTTGGATGTTGAAGTGAGTTGAGTTGAGTTGAGTTGAGATGATAAAATATTGTTAGAATATTATTTTTTAATATTAAAGTTGTTTTGGGATTTGAAAAAGTTGAATTGTTTATTATATTTTGTATTGGGATTTGAAAAAGGTGTAATGATGAGTTGAGATGAGTTGAGATGAGTTGGGATGAGTTGTGTAACCAAACGCAGCCTTAGTTTGTCATATGATATTTACAATCTCATAATAAATGTATCTAATTAGGATGTATATTCCTCTAATCTCTAGCACATTATTGTATCATTCAACAGCACGTGTATGTCACATATGATGATTAATTATATAATTGGCGACTTCCTTCTCTTTTCTACTTCTACAAATTAATTAAGAGAGAATCTCCATTGAGAAAGAAATAATATTATAAATAATTAAATTTATCTTTTTCTATTAACTCAAGATTTTAGAACTAGTAGTAATTTCACAATTAACTTAAGATTTTAGAACTAGTAATTTTAAAATGTACATCTCCATTGACATATTCTATAGATCTTGAACACCAATGAAGTAACAGATCATGTTATTCCGTGAGGCCCCAAAAAAAATATCTAGTGTGTTATTTGTTCTTTTTCTTTAAGAGAATTCAGCCCAATTGGATGGTTGTGAGTTACTTGGTTGTTGTAGGTGCTGTAGGTCAAATTTAGGCTTGTGACATAGGAGAAATCGGGCCCAGTCCGTGAGCTACGAAGTAGCCCAGACCTTCCTCCCAAACGACGCCATTTAGTGGCCTAAAAAGTGTGAAGTAAGATTTTTTTTCCTACCTTGGAACAACGTCGTTTTGCATCCAAGGGTAAAAACCCCAATTTCCTTTTCCCTCCGCTGCGCCACACGATCCCCCCTTCCCTTTCTCTTCTTTTTCTTTTCTCCTTCCTTCTTCTTCCTCCTCCCACCTGCAAACCCATGAGCCTCGCCGCCCCAAGCCACCGCTACGCCTTCGCCACGCATACGTCGAGCACAAGCCACCTGGGGACCCCGGTCAAGTCCCTAAACACTATGTCCTCCTCGGCTACGTTCTCCTTTGGTTGACCGAATTCTAGTTCCTCTCTTGCTTGGCTCACGATCAATGGTGGCTAGGGTGGCAATTTGGGCAAGGTGAGGTTAGGTGTTTAGGCTAGTATTGGATGGATGGAAGATGGAAATGGCTAAGTGTTTGGGCTCACAATGGGTGAGGGTGCACGGCACTATGGTGGGGCAAGGATGGCGCCACCTAGAGCCTTGGATTAGGGTTAGGATTGTGTATGTTTCGGCTAGGGTTGGTGTGTAGGGTTTGGAAGCTAGGTCCAAGGTGGTGGGCGGCTAGGGCTTGGCCGAACAAGCAAGTGAGTGTTTTTAGGAAGGTTTCCTAAAAACTAGGGATATGCTTGTGGATGGAAGTGTGGCCGGCCAAGGGTGTGGAATTGGTCAACTAGGGTTTCCAAGTATGGAAACTCTAATATGGCAAGTGTGAGAATCGGCCAAGACACTCCAATAAGGAAGGTGTTGGCCGAATTACACTATGATGGATAAGGCAAGTATATTCGGCTAGGGCTAGGTGGAATGATGTGGTTCACTTATGGAAAGTGGACAAACAAGGGTATGGCCGAATATGTGGATGGATGTGGATTGAAGTGGCCGAATGGTTGATGAACTCAAGAACACAATATGAACACCAAGAACAATGGGGTACTCGGCCAATCAAATAACAATTCAACAATGAATCACAAAGTGCACCAAGATAGAAATAAACCTCATATATTGATCAAGAACAAAAGATAAAGATAATCAACTTGGATTCAATGAATTGCACCAAGTTGATCAACAAGATAAATGGATTACTCCAATTCAATGAATTGCATGGAGTAATCCTCTCTATGGGATTCAATGAATTGCACCCAAAGAGCCCAAGTGTCTAGCACCGAATAATGATCTCTCAACAAGTCCTCACTCACTCAATTTGCCAAAAGATGTCTAAGAAATGACTAAGGGTCCTATTTATAAGGTTACAACTTGGAAACCCCCAATAGGTCCCTTTGCAATAAAATAAATAAATAAATAAAATAAATAAAGCAAATAAGATAGAGGCATGGGCCACATGGCCGTGGCATGCATGAGCCATGGGTCGGCTAGGTGGGTGCATGGTGGTCCACGGTCTGGTCCATGGCTAGGTGGCTCGGCATGGCTAGCTATGGTGCATGGCATGGTGCCATGCATGGGCCGGCTGGTGGGCATGGCATGGAGCCATGTTCGGCCTGCTGGTGGCTAGCCATGTGAGCCGGCTGCAAGGCATGGGCTGGAGCCATGCGCTGGATGGCATGCATGGTGGGCATGCCACTGGCCTGCTCTGCATGGCACGGGCTGGAGCCGTGCGCTGGATGGCATGCCTGGTGGGCATGCCACTGGCCTGCTCTGCATGGCACGGGCTGGAGCCGTGCGCTGGATGGCATGCCTGGGAGGCATGCCACTAACCTCGCTAGTGTGCGGCAGGAGGGCCACGCGGCTGGAGGCATGGCCGGCTGCATGGGCGCACGCATGGGCGTGCGCGGGCTGGGCGTGCGCATGGGCGTGCGGCCAGGATGGGGGCGCAGGGCCATGCGTGCGGCATGGGGGCGCAGGGCCACGCGGGTGGCCTGATGGGCGCGCAGGGCCACGCGGGTGGCATGGGCATGGGGGCGCAGGGCCACGCGGGTGGCCTGATGGGCGCGCAGGGCCACGCGGGTGGCATGCGTGCGCTGGGCCGTGCGGCCTGCGTGCGGGCGCTGGGCCATGCGGGCCGCGTGCGTGCGCAGGGCCACGCGGCGCCTGGGCATGCGCATGGGCGTGCGCATGCCTGGCCGTGCGCTGTGCTGCGCATGGCCACTAACCTCGCTATGTCCGAGGCGTGGCGCGCGCATGTGCGTGCGCATGGCCTGCATGCTGGGCGCCCCGTGCGTGTCAAGGCACGGGCCAAGGCATGCATGTGGCCGGTCCATGAGCATGCTGGGCGCCCCGTGTGTGACAAGACACGGGCCAAGGCATGCTCGTGGCATGATCAAGGGACATGTCCCGGACATGGCTAGGACATGTGCCATGGTTTTAGAGGCCGCCTTACGTGGGGGTCTAACACCACCACCATCGTCGCCTGCACCACCTCTTTTTCCCCTAATCCGAGTGCCCCTTCTCTGGTCCTCTCCCACTCCCTTGCTCCCTAGCTTGCATCGGCCTTTCCGCCACTGCAAGCCTCTCGTCGCACGCCATGCGTGCTCTGCTCACAAAGCCCGTGCCATCCCTCAACCCCTATCGCAGCCGCGATTGCATTTGCCGAGACCCACCCCTCAGCTTAAAAATAGGCCGAGCTTCTCCTCCCTCAAATCATCCCTTAAAAGATCTCTCATCCCCTTAAATCGAGTTCTTGCATCTCCCTCACCCTCATATATACTTCCCGAAGCCACTAGGATTAGTTTTTCCCTAGAGCCGCCGTGCGCCTCTGTGAGCCACCACTCCTAGCCGTGTTTTGGTGGATGCACTACCACCTATGAGTGCTCCACTTCCCTTTCCCGCCATCCCCTTCCCTAGGTTACACCTCAACCGGTGAGTTTGAGCCACCTCAGTCACTACCCTGCTGTGGAAACCCTCTCCTCCACCCACTATCACTCCAGATATGCAACCCTTTTGAGAGTGATATTTGACGTAGTTGTTGTTCGAATTTGGGTTGAGGGCCGGATGGAGGATGGAATACGTGTGTAGTTGGGGCTTGTGAGACTATGGATTTGTGACTGTTGTGTTGTTGGGTGTGACTGTTGTGTGATATGTCATATCATCCAATAAACTGCCTATCATGCATTTACATATTACTGTTATTGATCTCTGCCATAATTTATACAATTGTGCCATGTTATATTCTATGCTGATAAAATTGAAAACTAAGTTTTCATGTCTTGGTAATATTTTTATGGGTGTATGTATATTGGGGTCGTGATAAGGTATTATCTCGGTGGAACTCCTCTGATAACTTGAGAGCATAATAAACTGAGTGGCGTCTCCTGGGTTGTTGTCGAGTGACAAAGGGCTCGGACTAGACGGTAACGCTCTCCTGCTAATTACGGGGCCTCTCTGCTGGCGGAGGCTAGAGGATGCTTGGTCACGTATGCACTGGGTATGGAACTAGGCATTGCTCGTTCCAAAGTCACATGCTCGGTCGTTACTCGTGATATGACAAAGGGAGCCCGGGTGTGCACATGGTCCATAGGGGAGACCATGGTGCAATGGTCGTAAAAATGGATATTTTTGGGAGTTTTTTGGCTTCCATGACTGATTTGCATTTTTTGTTTGTATAATTTTATGCTTGAATCTCTTGGTTTTTGCTCTAGTGATTTATTTATTGAGATTGTGAAATCTCATTTTAGTATTCCTACCTACGATTCTGTTTCATGAAATCGTAGACTTTGATGCAGATGAGTAGTATGAGCAGGAAGGACCAGCCCCACCTGAGGAGTGATGGCTTGAGACTTTACCCGTTATTTGTTGGTGGACCTTTGTATTCATTTCCTTTATTTCAGCCAGATGACTGTATTAACCTCTTGGAGGACTTTTTTTCGGGTTGTATCATTTTTAATCTTTTTGGTACTTAGTTTTGACTACCTTATAATTTTTCTCTGCGTTATTTATGTTGTAGACATTTTGTATTTTGCACACACTTGCACATGGCGATGTGTACATGATTTGTGTAGTCATCATTCAGGTGTTACGACTTTCACCAAATCACATGTAGGGGTCGCGCGCGCCACACATTCAGTTTGCAATATGTACACAATGTGTTTCTCCCAACACTGTAATCTGGACCCAACATAGGTAAAGGCCACAAATCCCAATTAGAAACCTCTAAACTAACAAATGCATGGCTACCCCATATCACTCCAATTCATGTTACTCCAATAACCAGTTATCTGTATATATAGCTTAACTCGAGGAACCTCTTACTAGCTTTGAAAACTATTGCATGTGGAGTTTGATTATTAGTTTTATTTGGGTTAGTTAACAACTACTAATTAAAGAAGGTATAAAATATGATTTATTGCACACACAATATCATGTACACGTGCTATGATACATATAGATTAATAATGCAATTAATGGAAATATATATTACAAAAAAATAAAGTGAACGTTGGAGAGACAGCTTTTAGAATCATGGAGATTTGATACGTGGCTAGACTTGAAGCTATGCAAGTGACTTTGAATATGTGAGTGAGTTGTCACCAACTATAGAGAAGTTCTTGGCTATTAATATGTCATGATTGTCGGGTCCTTTAGTTGGAGCATTAATACGCTGCCTCAAGCTCAATGAAGTAGCAATGATATTGAGCTTGTCCCGTGAAATAACAAATTTGGGTGCAACCAATAGCTTAATGAGAATATCCACGGGTTGGTCCATGCCTGAGATATATTGTACCTTGAGATGACCACAAATAACACGTTTCCGAGCATGCTTGGTACGAGCATGAAAAATGAGATTGACAAAAAGGTATGTTGCACCAATATTGTCATGCCATAAAATGGGTGGTTGATGTAGAGAAATGCCAAGATCGCTGAGAAGTCCTGAAGCCAAATGAGTTCATTAGAACATCAAACTCAAATATGCTAATTTTGTGTTGTGTTTGTGTTGAATCCACGAGTTATGTCACATATTGCCACCCTTAGTAAACCATTGTGTATGTTGATCTTAAGGAGTAAAGTCTTGGATATATTTATGCTGAGAGAGACAAGAGATCATAGTGTTGGAAATGTGCTTCTGCACCCAAAAAGAAATGAAGTTTCCCTAAGTCTTTAATCGGAAGGCCAATGCGTAGGTTTTGAAGTAGTGTATGCATGGCAGTCATGGAGGAACCGATAACAAGTATATCGTCAACATAAACTAAAACATAGAATTCTAGTGAGTGTTAACAATATATAAAAAGGGAACTGTCTGCTTTGGATACAACAAAGTCAAGTTCAAGGAGACGACTACTATTTTGAAATACCATGAGCATGAGGCTTGTTTAAGGTTGTAGATGGCCTTATGCAGCTTTCACACGCGATGTGTACACCTTGCGATTGGGCCATGAAGACTACTTTAGGGAGATTACCATCCAGAAAGGCGTTGGAAATGTCGAACTGTCAAATGGGCCAACAGCAAATGAGCCGTATAGTTTGTGGTTTGACTATGAGACTAAAAGTCGCACCGTAGTCAAGTTTTGGCTACTAGTGACCGAGTGCGGTTTCGAAAAAGAGTGTCAAATTTTTTGTTCATGGCTTGTGTCCATGTTGAGTCTTTATTTGTAGTGGTGAAACACATTGGTTCCATAGGAGTAGAAGCGAAAATCATCGTAAGGGCTTGGCCAGAGTACGGAATAGTACCAACAGTGTACTATTTGGGATACCAAATATTATGTTGTAGCCTTGTGCGCATCGGATGGATAGATGGAGCAGTGGAAAAAGCCTAAGGAGCTAGCGGCAATGATAGTTATGATGAGTTTAGAGAAGCTGCATGGTTGAGTGAAGAAGATGATGGCACAGTAACATCACGTGAGGTAGTGGAGCCTACAGCTGGTACCTACACAGACAAAGGAAGAGAAGCCAATAGGCTAGCTGCGTTAACGAGCTTGACAAAGAATGAAGAGGAGTCGGGTTGAAGTGCACGAAATGGAAAATGGGACCCTGAAGGGAAGATATAAGAAAGGAAAGGAAGGGAAACTAGAGGTAAGTTCAGCTTCTGCCCTTTCCAAGTTAGACTCAACGATATTCTCCTTACTAACTCAGGCATCTAAGGCTCCCATTGGCCTAAGGGGGCCAACAAGCTAGGGACATTACTCCTTTTACCAAGTGGTGTCTCCACTGGAAAAGGAAACTCACCTCAGGAGCGCAAAACACATCATCAGCAATTGGCACCGTCTATGGGATTTTGAGTGAATACAGTGTGCCTTTTGCATGCTTGAGACTAGGGGTGCTACCCGCATATATAGGGGAGGGGTCAACATATTTCCAAGCTACCTGTGAATAGGACAGCGCGAGCATGAACGAACCGGCAAACAATACCATGGATAATAGACTAGTGGAGATGAAGGAAAGGTTGAAGGCAATGGCCGTTGAAGTGGAGCACCTGTAGAAGGAAAACGATGCTCTAAAGCATATAGAATCCAGATTAGAGGATAGGGTCATCCCAAGTAGAATCGAACATAATGACATAGAATCTCAAAGAGGGGGCAAGCCAACTCTCGACGAAGAGGAGAAAAGGAAAATGCACAACGACCTATGAGACTCATGGATAAGTATAAAGAAATGGAAAGGAAGATAGGCTCATCGTCATTAGTGGACAGGATTTTTAGTAGTATTTATTCCTTTAATTTTTATTAGTAATTGGAGAGTTGCGTAGTTTCTATTCCTGAACAACGTGAAAGATAGGCTCTATATATGTCATTAGCAATGTGTTTGGTTGGCCGGGTTGCTCATAGTGCATAATCATCTTTCAAAGCATAGATTGGTCTTAATAGCTTTCTTTATAAATCTGTTTTACTTATAAATTAATGGTCAATAAATTTTATAAGATTTATTTTTTATGTCTCTCTTTTTTATTCAAAGCCTTAATTTTTTTAAAAAAAATAATTTAATAAATTTTATCAAAGGTTTCGATTGGATCAATATATTGATAATTTGATATTAATATGCCGTTTTAGTTATATAAAGCACTTCGTTATACTAAGAAGAGGAAGGAGAAGAATATTGTAATGAACCGATAGAATTGCACCCAACCCAGCCCAACCCAGGCCTCCATTATTTCAATCCAGCCCAAGTTTGAAAATATCGTGAATTTCAGAGGAGCGGGAAATTAAAAATAAAACAAAAAACTCTCTCTCTCTCTCTCTCTCTCTCTCTCTCTCTCAAATTCAATTCCGCTGTTCCCTCTATATAAATCTCCAAATCAAATGGAATTTTAAATCCACTCTCACTGATATACGGACCCCCCAAAACAGCAGTGCACAGCCCCTCCTCTTTCCCGATTGATATGCTTTAGCTTTCCCTCTTTCCCCATATTTCTCCGATTTAGGTTTCTCTTCTCCACCATTTATCTATAGAATTTGTGGATACTGGGACTATGCCGAAGACTAGAACCCGAGGTGTTGACACCGAGGAAGCACTCCGTGCTGTGAAGCGCGAGCGGGTTACCGGAGACGTGGAGGACTCGGCGTTGGGTGACGATGATTCGTCCCGTGCGAGCCACTTGGATCGCCGGGTACTTCGTTCCAAGTACCTGGTAGTCATGAATCTTATTAACGGTATCAAGAAAATATTACACTTTTCTGATTTTAATTAATTTCGAAATTGTTTGCATTTTATTGAATAGACTGTCTTTTTTTATCTTTGCAGAAGAGAGAGAGGATGTAACGCGGGCCGACTCGGATGAGTTCAGTACTATCACCGGTGAAGTAGAGAGGTTGCATGAATTGGGTATTCCGATTATGAACTTATGATTATTTAGTTATAGTTTATTTATCAAATTAATGTGTTGTATGTTTGGTGGCCGAGAAAAGTGAAGAAAGGTGAAAAAAGAAAAAGAAATTTCATGATCCTGAAACTGAGATTTTGAAAACAATTGAATTTTAGAAATCGCTAGGAATAATCGCAATTTTTCATGTAACGCGCGGCATATCTGCATATGAGACGTAAAACGCGACTGGGATGGTTTCGTACAGACCAATGTGTCCAATATTGGTTGCACACAAGAGAGTCGTGACCGTTATGTTATTAACACTTTGGTAATTTAAAACCTTAAAGAAAGAAAAAAATATATATAAGTATGAAGGAATAAAAGCTTAGGAATTTTTTATTTTTTCTTTCTATCTGCAACAATGTCCTATAGTTTTTTTTTATCTACTTGAAGAAAGTGGGCTCACAAATTTGTGTACCGGTTTTGATCACTTCAGTTCAGAAGCCGAGGGAGCAAGTTGCTGATGCTGAGGCACTATTGGGCATTGCTAATACTTTGGCAAGTTCTGTTAAGTCACATTCCAATGAGGGAATTCCACCTGCAGAGTTTTTTAACTGTTTTCTCAACGAATATGGTCAAAATCCAGCAGGGGAGTTTCCTCCCAAGAGAATGCTAAGATTATGGCACGCTGGAAAGATATTGGAGTTGCTGTTGCACCTAGTTTTAGCAAGGCTCATGGATGTAGCACCATGTGAGTTTTATCAATACTTTTTACTTCTGAATAAATAAGGGCTGTCATTTTTTCTTGTCTGAATGTGGATTACTTAGTTGTTTTATTGTCTTTCTATATATATTTATTTCTAAAGGACTGGACCTATGAATACCGAATTGAAGCAACGAAAGACGGTGGTTCATAGAAAGCGTTCAAAGCCAGCTGAAACTGTTCATCCTGAAGAGCTGAGATTACTTTCTTTCCCGGCTTCCATGTTTATGTTGTAGTGACTGGTGGAACGACAGAAGATATGGGTAAATTGTCAATCAGAAGTTGTAGAGATAGCAGGTTTCTCCTTTGACAAAATTTGTGACTGCAGAATGGGAGATCAAATGCTGTTGTTAACAAATATAATGTTTGGGCCGATTGTGGTGTTAAGGTTCTCTTGCTTGGGTTCATGTTGTTAAAAGTTGCTTTTCTTTCTAAGATGAAGGAAAGTAAAATAAAAAGTTATTTTTATATTCCATATCTTGGCAGAGAGGTTAGGCATTAGAACTGCGATGTTTTATACGATTTGATTCTAAATAGACTGTTTCCTCCCTTTTCCATTATTGCAAATTCTTCTCATGAGCTTCTCCTGAAGCTTGGTGAAAGCTATTTTCTTTCTTGTAACCTATTTGTTGGATGCTTCTTGTAATGTCTCTGGAAGTGTGTACTAACACACAGTGAGTTGTTTTCAAATGTGTTCTCTGTTGTGTTTTGTGGCCTGATTCTCGTGGCAAGGCCATAGTTTAAGATCCAAGAGTGAGTTTGATATAAATTTTCTCTGTATTGTCACATTGGTTCTTCTAACTTGATCTAGAAACAATGTGCATTTAGCCAGATTTATTATTTATTGTTACAGGTTGATACTGGGGGAGAAGGAAAGACAGATACTGACAAGAATATGTCAACAATGTTTGAGATATTAAGGAAGAAGCGTGTTAGGCTCGAAAGTTTGATATTGAATAGGAAGTCCTTTGCGCAGACAATAGAAAATTTATTTGTTCGGTCCTTCCTAGTCAAAGATGGGCGAGCTGAAATGACTGTGCTTGAAAATGGTTCTCATCTTGTTTGCAAGTACATCTTATCAAAATAAATAAATATTTTTGTGTTATGAGTGCCATCTGTTCCCATGGCCTTTCTTTTTTTTCTTTCTTTTTGGTGAGCACATTGTTATTTGTTGTTACATTTTCTTTCTCAGCTCCAAGGAATGCTCCTGCTGCCAATTCTGTCATGTCAGGGGAGGTTACTTACGGTCATTTTGTGTTCAGATATGATTTCAGGGATTGGAAGGTACCAAAGAATTTTTGGATTTGATAAATTATTTGGTTTGTCTGCGTGCACACACGCACGTGCATGCACCTTGTATTATGAGTTCCATTCAAGAAGCAAAAACTTGACTCTGCCTAGAATGTGCTTCCAAGTATAGAAGTGTCAAGTTGTATCAAGGATAAGTTTAGAATCGTATTCTACAGGGACAAAGGATTATCAAAGCATTTGTGAAATTTAATTGAAAAAATAATATGATGATGTATGAGAAGTGTAAAAAGTAAAATGACGTATAAAATTCTTTCTTTTTGTATGTTTTTAATGTATGTATAAACAATGAGTAAAATGAAAATTAATATATTCACAAAGAAAGATTTAATGAAAATGGAATGTATGGTTGTGCTTTGAAGATCTTAGTTTTGTAAATTTTAGAAAGATGGGTTAAACCATAAAAGAAATAGTTGTTGAAAATTGGATATTCTAAATAATGAAAATTCTAATTCTAATTCCTACAAGAAACAAACAGAAAATTTAATTTAAAGCTGAAAAATAACAATTCCAAATAAATGATTTAACAAACATTTGAGTTGGGTATGAGACTCTCTTTGTTTCGCTTTCTAGAATATTTTCTCGATTAACAATCCAGTCAAGGCATTGATAAACGGAAGATAACAAGTTATGCTCAAGTTTTGCAATATATTTCCTAAGGGATTCACAACTTTACTAACCAAACATGCTTTAACAATCAACTAAGAGAAGTTTTGATAATTTTCAAGCATTTGTTGTACCTTACGTCAACAACAAATCAAGAGGAAGAGCTGCACTTTATTTTCAATTCAAATTTCACTAGCAACAAGTGAAATCAATATTCATCAACAAAATATTGCATTAAGCTTGAACCCAAAACAAATCAAGTTTTATTCCACAACCCAAGCTTTAGAAATTAGCTACACATGGTATTTCTAAAAGTAAAAATCGATCTAAATAAAACCATCATAAAATCTGAGAGCAAAATAGACCCAAATGGGTTAAACTCTAGACTTCCAATATTCCCTCTTTGAATGAAAAAAACAGCAAAAGAAAACTAAAATGGAATGCTGAAAATGAAACTAAGAACCACTGTCTAAAAGAAAAAATCAAAATAATTCCCAGCAAAACAAAAGCAAATCTCGTTGACGAGAGTTAAGGAAACTGAAAAGGAAAGTCTCAAGAAAATAAAATGCAAACTACCTAACCCCTTCACCTAGAAATTTCCCTTCCTTTTATACTCTGAATCTTCTCTCCTTCCCTCTCTCCTAGCCGCGGATCACACTCTCTTCACGCTTGCACGTCCCAGTTATTGCAAAATGTCTTGCTCTCCTATTGCACGTTCCACTCCCAAATCGTAGCCATCAAACCACGTGGTCTTCCCTTAGACTTTATTTTAATCTTCGCTCTTCAAGTCTAAAGTCCCTCACGGACTTCGCTCTCCAATGGGCCAAGACTGTATGGGGGCCTCCTTAAGACCATGTATCACAAGAGAAAGAGTCGCCTGATCAATTGCAACATGGAAAAGAGTATTATCTTATTAAAGTATTAAAATAATCATTTCACATACCAAAACCCAATTAACTCATATTACCTTATTAATACTCTTATTTTAATAACTAAAACTCATTTAACCCAAGATATTAAGAGTGTTAATAAAGCATAATTGACCAATTATCACACCCCCCAACTGACTTTTTGCTAGTCTTTGGCAAATAAAGTGAATGAAATCATACAAAGGGGAGGCTACCAACTACAATTCCAGAAAATCTGAAAATCACATGCCATGAAGTAAACTTGTTGAGTTTAAGAACATTCGAAATAGATTCTTCTGAATTTTTTTATCAACTGAAAGATTTATACACCATTTAGTTAATCAACCAAGGGAATTAAATGTAACAAAATTTGCTTTCCAAGTGCATGGGAATAAGGTTAGAATTTCAAGATCGACTACCAAGAAGCATTAACAGTTTCAATCACAGCAGCTAATTTGAGATAACCACATGGTCTTACTCTAATTCAAAACCATTGTAGTGGCGGCTTTCACGCTATTACACTTTAAAAGGCACTTTCTCTTTTATTTAGTAAGGACCCCGGTAATAGGCAATCTTTTCCAATACACAAATGTAAACCATGTATGAAAACCTTCCTATTTCACTTCTTTTCTTTCTTTCTTTTCTTTTTTTTTTCTTTTCTCTTCTTCTTCTTCCTTTTTTTTTTTTTTTTAATTTGATCCCTGGTTTGTCCATTTTCTCATTTAATAAACTTCAGATTTCTTCCTAAGCCATTAGGATATAGTTCATTAGAATCCTAAATAACTGAAGTGAAAATCAACAAATAATGACCCAATGTAGTCTTTCTAAAGCATTCTGGGCACGTGTTGTGTGTTTTAGCAAAACTTCTGATATCTTTCCCTTGGTTTAACAACTAAATAAAATGGATAAGTCCCTCTTTTGACCTATACTCAGATTTGCACTACATTCCACATGTTCCATGACCTCAACAAATTTTTTTCAGTTCACTTCCTAGCATGTTAAATTCAAAAATATGGATTTTAAACTACTTTGAACTCATTACCAGCACTCCCCTAAGGTAGACCAACAT
Source organism: Pterocarya stenoptera (assembly GCA_003123785.1). Taxonomy (NCBI): domain Eukaryota; kingdom Viridiplantae; phylum Streptophyta; class Magnoliopsida; order Fagales; family Juglandaceae; genus Pterocarya; species Pterocarya stenoptera. The sequence goes on along the minus strand of QEOT01007865.1, from coordinate 87,513 downwards.
ATGTCTAAGGCATGCAAACAAAAAAATAAACTTTCTTCCACTCCCCAACTAGATTGTAGCATTGACCTCAATGATGCAAGAGAAATGAAAGAATTTACACAAAGATAGCAGTTTATGGGCAAAACAGCTAAAAGAAGAACCAGATAGTTGAAGAAAAATTGAAGGAAAGAGGAGAAGGAAGTACCTGGGCAGCTTTGAAAGGAATGCAACCAAAATAAAAATAAAGACTGAACAAAAGAAAATAATAAAGGAAAAATGGACAGATCAAGAACCATTAATTAGGATCAAGCAAATGTAGATTAGATTCCTCAGGTGCAAAGTTAGAAATAAAAAGCTTGAGCCTTTGACCATTAACCTTAAAAATGTTACCATTGAAAGGATTCATTATCTCTATAGCACCATGAGGAAAAACAGTTTGTACCACACAAGGTCCACTCCACCGAGATCTTAACTTACCAGGGAACAAGTGTAACCAAGAATTGTACAATAACACTTGTTGATCAGGCTCAAAAATCTTACGTTGGATGTGTTTGTCATGGAAGTTCTTCATTCTTTCTTTGGACAACTTAGAGTTGTTATAGGCATCCATCCTCAACTCATCCAACTCAGATAGCTGCAATTTTCTCACACAACCAGCTTCATCAATGTTAAAATTAAATTGCTTAATGGCCCAATACGCTCTATGTTCCAGCTCTACAGGCAAATGGCAAGCCTTACCATACACTAGTCTATGTGGAGACATGTCCAAAATGGTTTTAAAGGCTGTTCTATAAGCCCACAAGGCATCAAACAATCTCAAAGACCAATCCTTCCTGTTTTGGCTAACTGTTTTTTCAAGGATGTTTTTAATTTTCCTATTTGCTAGTTCAGCCTGTCCATTGGTTTAAGGATGATAGGGACTAGAGATTTTGTGATGGATACCATACTTCGTCATTAAGGCCGAGAAATGCTTGTTACAGAAATGAGTGTCATTATCACTGATTATGGCTTTAGGCATGCCAAACCTTGCAAAAATGTTTTCTTTCAAAAATTTTAAAACAACTTGATGATCATTAGATTTGCAAGGGGTTGCCTCAACCCATTTAGAAACATAGTCAACAGCAAGCAAAATGTTTAAATAGCCATAAGAAGAAGGAAATGGTCCCTCCTCAACAATCAAAAATTTCAATCACTAGTATGGGTTGCATAGGCATCATATTTCTCTTAGTGATTCCTCCTAATTTTTGACACGGTCCACAAGCTTTGCAAAAACTAAAAGCATCCTTAAACATGGTTGGCCAATAAAATCCATTTTGAAGAATTTTAGCCACTGTTTTGTGGGCTGAAAAACGCCCACCACAAGCTTCCGTATGGCAAAAGGTTAAAACACCAGAAATTTCATTATTAAGCACACACTTCCTAATGATTTGATCTAAACAATACTTAAACAGATATGGATCATCATAGAAAAAATACTTAGCTTCAGATTTCAGCCTCTTGATGTCTTGAGCGGTCCACTAAGGCGGAGTCTTTCCTATAACCAGAAAATTTACAAGGTCAGCATACCATGGTAAAGTTTCCACTGAAAACAATTGTTCATCAGAAAAAAAATCAAAAATTAAAGGGGTTTGCTCAGAAATTTCAGGTGTAAGCCGAGAAAGATGATCCACCACCATATTTTCACTCTTTTTTTGTCTTTTATTGTGAGATCAAATTCTTGCAATAGGAGTATCCATCTTACCAGCCTCGGCTTGGTGTCTTTTTTTGACAATAAAAATTTCAAAACTGCATGATCAGTGAATATTATGACAGGTGAACCAAGAAGATATGATCTAAACTTATCCAATGCAAATACTATAGCTAGAAATTCTTTTTCTGTGGTGAAATAATTATTTTGGGCATCATTTAAAGTCTTACTAGCATAGTATATGACATATGACAGCTTATCTCTTCGTTGTCCAAGTGCAGCCCCCACAGCAAAGTCACTTGCATCATAAAAGGAAGTGACCAATCAGGGGCTGAATGATAGGTGCAGTGGTGAGAAATGTTTTCAGCTGGTCAAAGCAATTTTGACACTCTTTGGTCCATTCAAACTTGACATCATGCGTTAAAAGTTGACAAAGAGGCTTAGAGATAAAGCTAAAATTCTTTATGAACATTTTATAAAAACCGGCATGCTCTAAAAAAGATCTAACACCTTTCACACTTTTAGGCGCAAGCAAATTTGAAATTAAGTCTATTTTAGCTTTATCTACTTCTATGCCTCGAGGAGATACAATATGCCCCAAAACTATCCCTTGCTTCCCCATGAAATGGCATTTTTTCTAATTTAATATCAATTGTTTTTCTTCACATCTTTTCAAGATAACTTGTAAATTAGACAAACATACATCAAATGTTTTCCCAAAGACTGAAAAATTATCCATGAAAACCTTTACAATGTCCTTAATCAAATCGCCGAAAATGCTTAACACGCATCTTTGAAAAGTGGCCGGAGCATTGCATAGCCCAAATGGCATTCTTTCGAAGGCAAAAGTCCCAAAAGGACAAGTGAAGGTGGTCTTTTTTTTATTCTCAGGGGCTATCTCTATTTGATAATAGCCAGAGAAGCCATCTAAGAAACAATAATATTCATGCCCTGCCACTGTTTCTAAAATCTGGTCAAGGAAAGGTAAGGGAAAATGGTCATTTCTAGATGTAGTATTTAGTTTCCTATAGTCTACACAAATTCTCTAACCTGTAGTCTCTTTAGTAGGTACCATTTCTCCCTTGTTATTTTTCACTACAGTGATATCAGATTTTTTTGGAACAACTTGGATTGGGCTAACCCATTTGCCATAAACAACGGGATAGATCATGCCTATGTCTAACAATTTCAAGACTTGCTTTTTTACCACTTCTTTCATTGTGGGTTTAGTCTCCTTTGCATCTCTCTAGAGAGTTTTGAATCCTCTTCCAAATATATCTTATGTGTGCAAATAAAAGGGCTTATACCTTTGATGTCAGCAATGGACCAGCCAATGGCTGATTTGTGTTGTGCCAAAATTTTCAACAACTTACTCTCTTAGTCAGGGGTTAAGAATGGAGAAATAATCACTGGAAATGACTTTTCTAGCCCAAGGTAGGCGTATTTCAGCTCCAAGGGCAGTGGCTTTAATTCTAGCACTGGGGTCTTTTCATTAGAGGGCTGTGCTGAGGCTTGTAGTGCTGGTAGTAGCTCAAATTTGAGCTTGCACTGCATCTCATTTGAATTTCCTACAGCACAAAGAGAGAAAAATTGATTAGTAGACTCAATTAAATCAATTAAATTAAGGGAGTCTTCTAAATCCTCCCAATGTTCATCACAATTGTAACTTAATAAAGAGTTTTCAGAAAGTAAGGATTCCAATGCATTGACTTCTTCAACATCTTCAAGTTCCTAAGGTTGTCTGCACAAGTTAAAAATATTCAGTTCTTAAGTCATATTTCCAAAACTCAACTTTAAAACACCACTCCTATAATTAATTATTGCATTAGAAGTTGCTAGGAATGGTCTTCCTAAAATCACAGGTGGTGAAGAGTTTGAGTGGGATGACAACGTCATATCCAATACTACAAAATCCACAGGGTAATAGAATTTATCTAATTGGACCAAGACGTCCTCAACAATACCCTTAGGAATTTTTATGGATTTATCGGCAAGCTGCAAAATGATTGAAGTGGCTTTTAGTTCCCCTATCCCCAATTGTTCATACACACTATAAGGTAGCAAATTAACCCCCGCACCTAAGTCTAGCAAGGCTTGACCAATCTTAGAATTTCCAATAACATATGAAATAGTAGGTGATCCAGGGTCCTTGTACTTAGGTGGTGTGTGATTTTGGATAATGGCACTAACTTGCTCAGTGAGAAAATCCTTTTTCTGCACATTTAGTTTGCGTTTCACAATGCGTAAATCCTTTAGAAACTTGGCACAAGCAAGAATTTATTTAATGGCATCAAGATGCGGAATGTTAATCTTAACTTGCTTAAAAATTTCAAGGATCTCAGCATACTGTTTTTCTTTATGCAAAGAAAGCACCTGATGTGGGAAAGGTGCAGGTATGGGATATGCATCATTATTTGGATCTAAAGTGTTTGACTCACCACTAACTAAAGGAGGTTAGCTTTTTTACCTGAATTTCCTGCAGTATGGGCAGGGATATCCACAACCTTACCATTCCTCAAAGTTATAATGGCTTTCACTGATTTCACATTGGACCCTTCACCATTATTCTGAGATAGTTGACCTTGCCCTTGTGGGTTGGGTTGGGGTTAGGCTGGAAATTTGCCCTTCTTTTGGTTATTTAGAGTAGTGGTTACTCTAGTGAGGGTTGCTCTGATATCGTTGATGGCTTGAGAATTTTGGTTGTTGATTGTGGTCAGACTTTGCATAAATTTTTGTAGGCTAACAGTTAGCTGCTGAATGGGGTCTTCCACTCCCTTTTTCTGCATTGGAGGGGGTTGATTTGCAAAGTAAGAGGGTCCTGAACCTTGACCAGCTGCTGCATAGGGGGTATACTGATTTTGTCCTTGTGTAGATGGCCTAGATTGTTCATTTTTCCAGCTAAAATTTGGATGACTTCTCCAATCTGCATTGTAAGTATTAGAATAAGGTCCAGAAAAATTCTTAGAAATTATATGCTCAAGGTTGGATTGATCAAGCAAAACTTCCTTAAAAGCAGGAATTGTTGGGCATGCATTAGTCACATGCCCTGGATCCTCACATATGTTGCATTTTTCAGACGTAGAAGGTAGGACTTGCAACTTATTGACTTTCTTAAGCTCTAAAGACTCTAACTTCTTAGAAATTAATGCAAGCCTAGCATGTAAATCATCAGATTCTATCAAATGATGTTTTCTACCCCCACTTAAAGATTTTTGATTTTCAGTTCTGTCATACATATCAGAAACATCCCATGACTGAACATTTTCAGACAAATAATCAAAGTACTCAAATGTCTCCAAGGGTTGTTTATTAAAGAATTCACCATTGCACATAGTTTCCACAAATTGTCTCATTTTTTGTTGTAAACCCTCATAGAAAAAACTTATGACCATCTAATTCTCATATCCATGATGAGGACATGCATTTAATAAATCTTTAAAACGCTCCCAATAATGATAAAGTGTTTCCCCATCCTTTTGACCAAAATTCATAATTTGTCTTTTCAAGGCATTGGTTCTATGCATGGAAAAAAATTTCTTTAAAAAATCAGTTTGCATTTCTTGCCAAGTCCCAATGGATCTTGGCCTAAAGGAATTCAACCATGTCTTAGCTTTGTCCTTTAAGGAAAATGAAAACAATTTTAATCTTATGATTTCTTCAGTGCATGTTCTATCCATGAAAATTAAGCAAACTTCTTCAAACTCTTTGATGTACAAATAGGAATTTTCTGATTCTATGCCATGAAAATGTGATAGCAATGGAATCATCTCGGGTTTAAAATTAAAAGCATTTGCATTAAGAGGCAAAATGATGCAAGAAGGGGTGCTAGTCCTAACAGGCTGTAGATACTCTCTAAGTGTCATGTTTTGATCTACCATTTCCCTATCATGATGTTCATCTTCAACCATGATGCTACTATTTGTGTCAAATGATGCTTTAAGAGACAATGATGCAGAGTTAAAAGATGCCAAAGATTCTATCCTAACAAGTCTAAATGTGCTATCCCTAGCCCAACCAGACATACACACTTAGCAAAATAAAAGAAACAAAACAGACTGCAATAAAAGTAAATAAAAAAAATAAAAGATAAAAGCAAACAAATTAAATGAGAGGAAGTAGATATCACCCAGGCTGTGAAGAGGTTCACAGCTCTATAAACACCCTCTCAGCGTTCAGAAAAATACTCTGATGACACCAATTGTCCCCAGCAATGGCGCCAAAAACTTAACTTTGTCTAGAATGTGCTTCCAAGTATAGAAGTGTCAAGTTGTATCAAGGATAAGTCCAGGATCGTATTCCATAGGAACAAAGGATTATCAAAGTATTTGTGAAATTTAATTGAAAAAAAATATATGATGATGTATGAGAAGTGTAAAAAGAAAAATGACTTATAAAATTCTTTCTTTTTGTATTTTTTTATCTATGTATAAACAATGAGTAAAATGGAAATTAATATATTCACAAAGAAATATTTAATAAAAATGGAATGTATGGTTGTGCTTTGAAGATCTTAGTTTTGTAAATTTTAGAAAGATGGATTAAACCATAAAAGAAATAGTTGCTGAAAATTGGATATTCTAAATAATGAAAACTGTAATTCTAATTCCTACAAGAAACAAACAGAAAATTTAATTTAAAACTAAAAATAACAATTCCAAATAAATGATTTAACAAACACTTGAGTTGGGTATGAGACTCTCTTTGTTTTGGTTTCTAGAATATTTCCTCGATTAACAATCCAGTCAAGGCATTGATAAACGGAAGATAACAAGTTATGCTCAAGTTTTGCAATATATTTCCTAAGGGATTCACAACTTTACTAACCAAACACACTTTAACAATCAACTGAAAGCCTTGATAATTTTCAAGCATTTGTTGTGCCTTACGTCAACAAAAAATCAAGAGCAAGAGCTGCACTCTATTTTCAATTCAAATCTGACTAGCAACAAGTGAAATTAATATTCATCAGCAAAATATTGCATTAAGCTAGAACCCAAAACAAATCAAGTCTCATTCCCCAACCCAAGCTTCAGAAATTAGCTACACATGGTATTTCTAAAAGCAAAAATCTATCTAAATAGAACCATCATAAAATCTGAGAGCAAAATAGACACAAATGGGTTAAACCCTAGCCTGCCAATATTTCCTCTCTGAATGAAAAAAACAGCAAAGAAAAATAAAATGGATTGCTGAAAATGAAACTAAGAAACACTGTCTGAAAGAAAAAACCAAAATAAATCCAAGCAAAATAAAAGCAAATCTCGTTGACGAGAGTTAAGGAAACTGAAAAGGAAAGTCTCAAGAAAATAAAATGCAAACTACCTAACCCCTTCACCCAGAAATTTCCCTCCTTTCTATACTCCGAATCTTCTCTCCTTCCCTCTCTCCTAGTCGCGGATCGCACTCTCTTCACGCCTGCACGTCCCAGTTGCTGCAGAATGCCTTCCTCTCCTATCGCATGTTCCACTCCCAAAGCGCAGCCATCAAACCACGTGGTCTTCCCTTAGGCCTTAGTTTAATCTTCCCTCTTCAAGTCTAAAGTCCCTTGCGGACTTCACTCTCCAATGGGCCAAGACTGTACGTGGGCCTCCTTAAGGCCATGTATCATAAGATAAAGAGCCGCCTAATCAATTGCAACAAGGAAAAGAGTATTATCTTATTAAAGTATTAAAATAATCATTTCACATGCCAAAACCCAATTAACTCATATTACCTTATTAATACTCTTATTTTAATAACTAAAACTCATTTAACCCAAGATATTAAGAGTATCAATAAAGCATAATTGACCAATTATCACCTGGACTCTCATGTCCCTTACGGGTGGGTACGTGGTATGTGTAGTGACAATAGAACGAATATAAGCAATATCCATTGTATAGATTGCTCAAACCATATTATGACCAGCTACTATGACTGGAAACTGTATAAAAGTTTCATTTTTGTTTTGTTGAAAACAACTGGCAACAATGGTAAAAGCTTATCAGGATGGCGAGTAAACTTATCCTATGTTTTTGGGTCTGAAATGGAGTGTATCTTTATTTCCTTGCTTAAAGAAAGTTTGGTCTACTGAGGTTATGTTACTGCTTGTCCTGTATTTGTGAGTTAGATGACTCGTGGTGTGTCCCTGAAGTCTGTTAATAAATCTCGCTCTTTTGGTAGTTTATCCAATTTTGTTTCATGATATTGTATCTTGGCATATTTTGTTATGGGAACCAATCTCTAATTGATTGTTTTACAACTAATGATGGGCGCTTTTTCAGTTGGTGCTTTGTTATCATCGGAGTTTAACACAATCCAAGTTCCTAGCCAATTCAACAATCTTGTACGTACTTTCAGCTATTACTTAAAAAGACATCGGTATGTTCCGGCAAAGATATGATTGGCAGATTGGATCAATGAAAATAGTGGGCTACACGCACCAGCAAATCATTGCAGAATTCACCGTAGGAAGCCAAGAAGTAGTGGTTAAAAACAAAAACAAAAAAAAATGAAGCAAATTATAGTACCTTCCCTCAGAAATCTGAAGACCCCAAGATCCTCTCCTCAAACCTCTACAAAAAAGCTTGATTAACAAAGGCAACTTCGTTGTTATCTATTGTTAATGCCTTAATTTGAACAACAAACCGGAAGGGAGGAAGGAATTATCCTTAACCCATGATCGCGATTCGAGTTTCGATACGATGTTATTCGCATTCATCCATATAATAAATAATAAATAAGCGAGTAAAAATAGATAAAGAGAGACACATATATATACGTATTTTAGCATAAAAGTTTACGTCCACAGGTTGTTTGGGAGCAAAATCCACTATGATTGGTGATTTTATAATCTCTCATGGCTTCACATGCTGCTCAATATAATGGAGGAATTTTGTCTAGGCCAAGAGAAGTCATCCCCGGCCTGTGGAGAGTCGGTTCTTCATTGTAGAGATCTCCACCTTTTATAGAGATCTATTTCTTCCTTAGAATGATAGAGTCTAACTTACCTTGTAAAACCTTTTTCTTTTTAAGAGTCTGAGCAAACTTTCTTACCTTATCTCTTCCTCACCTTATATTTTCTCTGCCTTATCTCTTAGCTTTATTTCTTTCCTTATTATTCATGATAGGTTTTTAAATGACTGGACCCAGACAATTTAGTCCCTAACAGATGCTCGCGATTTTTAAGGTTGACTTGTCTATCAAGGTCTTAAGAACTTTCAAGTTAATCATGATGAGGGTAACTTATAAGAAACTGCAGAAAAACCAATTCTGGGAACTGGTCCATAGTTTATCATTGCTATGTAATGCAACGATGATTTCCATGAACGGTTCTTAAGAGGAATTTGTGAAATTTGTAGTAAGGGCCTTTGAAAATAGCTTCTGTGAAGTTTGTTTGTAAGAACATTTGCATGATAATTAAGTGTACTGATGATTGTATGTGATGGTTAATGAAGTGCGCATATTTTCGTGCTTAGTGATCATTGTTGGTTTTTTGTGGCTTCAGTGGATTTTGCCTGGTGCTGCGATTTTCTGTTGGTGTTTAATATTTCCATTTTGATGTAGATGTAAGAGTTTGTTTGTAGTAACCCGCGCTTAAGTGGTCAGGGAGCTAGTCGATCCCATGGATCCATCTTAGGCAGTTGCTGATCTTGTTGACTCGTTCCCGAAGGACACCCACGTGAGGCGGTTGTAGAGCTTAGAAGCTCGTTTCCAAAAGTAACCTACTGGTGGCGGTTATGGTAAGTGGAGACACTCGACTTGCATTTGGAAGGAGGGTATCTCGACAATGTAATATTGGTGATAAGAGTGTAGCGAGAGGATGCTTCGACCGCATAACTCTGGCGATGAGAGTATAGCGGGAGAATACCTCGACCGTGTAACTCTGGCAATGAGTGTAGAAGGCATTACTTCTAAGAGAAGGAAACAGTTCAGTTTTGATCTTGTTTCTCCAAAAGGTTTTTGAGCAAGCTACCAATCATTAACAGACCAAGATCCAGCAAAGCCGAAAATGAAGGATGTGTAAGTATCTGATGAAGCACGTATTTCCTCGAAAGTAAAGAGCTTCCCTGGAAACTTGTGAGCGTTCATGGCAGAAGAGCAAGCTTTCATAATAAGCTCTTCATCCATTTTTATGATGTCTCCAAGCCAACCATCAATCGTGTTGAGCTCTTTTATTTCTTTTGCAATGTTCCGGCTCACAACGATCACAGAGCTTTTCCTTTTATGATGGACTCCAAGAAATGAACCAGTTTCAATTTACTGAAAACTCCTTTTACTAGGAAATTATAGTGTGTGTGAATTATTATGGTTCTGAGTGGTGAGCTATATTGTCATTAAAGTTTAAACAACCATTGACCTTTGCATGCTTTAAGATAATAAAGAGCCTGATGAGTCGATGAGTGATCAAGGACATATCTTCTCGGAAGTTTCTTGTAACTTGACTTAAAACTTCCGATTCTTTTCCATCGCCATCTAATTTTTCATTGTAAGTTAATTAATGAAGAGAAATATTTTGCGTAAAGTTCTTCTATAAGAATATCTAATAAATCAAATTTAATCATATCAGTTTATAAATTTTTTTATAAAATATAGTAACTGATGCGGGTGAGTCTAATCTAACAATACTGATTTGGTAAATTCCACGTTGATAGGATTGGACTATTTTGAGAAGGCAAATCGGCACAAATATAATAAGAAAATGTGAAAATTACTTGGATTGGGACAACATTGTACACATGTTAGTATTTTGGTCGTAACTTTGACTTGGCTTTGTGGTCCCTGTTTCGACTCGGTCCATAATCAATCATTTTTTCCTCTGAATCATCAATTTAAGTTATTTTTTCTCATTTTATGGTAATCTTTCGCTATCACTTTTAAAGATAATTCTTATTCCAGTTTGAGTTAGATTTTTTGCATGATACTTATTTCTTTACTTATTTTATTTTGGAAAACTCTTTTCTCAGGCGACTTTGCACACCGAAGTGCACCGACAGCTGACATGGAATGCTTTAATGAAATGGCTCGTTTTGATATTACTTGATGTGAATGAGTTTGGACGAGATCTAACTTAAATGAAAATTTCTGAAATGCTTCGTTTTCCATTCTCTCTTCTCTGTGTGCCTTCATTGTACCTAGACTCCTCCATTCTCTTCTCTCTTCCACTTCCACCTAAAAGCTCCATTCTCTTCTCTCTGCATGCCTTCTCAGGCCGTCGATTATGTTCTCTCTTCCTGGATGATTACGGGGATGTTGTCTCCAGGTTGGTCACTCCTCTGACGATTACTAAAAAGGAGCTTTTTCTTCTTCTCTGCAATCCGGTTCTCATAGATGCTGGCAAGAAGGTAGGTTTGAAATGATCTCTAAACCCCTCGTTTTTCTCACTCTCATCATCTCATGCATAAATTCTCTACATACCTCTTCACCATGCATCTCTTAGTTCATATACTCTTTGTTCCAAAAAACTTTGAAGTTTACAAAAGAGAAGTGTTAAATATTCAATATACAATATAGAGCTTCAAAGCTATTAGAGAAGATGTATGGATGAGAAAACTAAAATTATGCATACTTCTCTAAATTTTCCCTTCTGTTTATGTTCCAAATAAAAAACAGAGCTTCAAGTTGGAGAAACCATCTGACAAAAAATCCTATATGCTGTCTGCAAGAGAGCTTTCCATTACATGGAGCGACGAACCCATGTATTGGAGCTGGAGATCCATACCCCAATCAAGGTTGCTTTTTTCTTCTTCTTTTCTGATAGAGAGAGAGAGAGAGAGAGAGAGAGAGTTGGGGGGGGGGGGGCAAACAACAAAGCATCCAACTTTTTAATTTTTTTCTTCAACAAAGCATCCAACGAAGCGGGCACCATCGTGCGTAGAATAGTTGGTCCCAAAATAGTCGACAAAGAAGACTGACGACACCCAAAGAAAACCGTCGCGCGTGCAGAAGAGTCTCAGTTTCCAATCGTCTGATGTTTCTTTCTCTTCTATAGTGTTTTTGTCTTTCTTCTTTTTTCTTCTATCTTCTTCTTCTTCTTCTTTCTTTTTAAATAAAAATAAAATCTGGCAAAGACATTAAAATAAGAATTGGTACATGGGTTGGCGCACCAACCCGCTCGTACGTAGAAGATCTGTTTTATTTTTATTTTTATGTAATAACTGAATTTTGCGTTAACTATTTGAGCCCGTATTGTGAGTTTCAGAATCAAATTTTGATATTTATGAATAAGCTTTATTCTCAGAATTCTCTATTTGCTGCATCTTTTGTCAATATAAGTCCTAATTTTTGTTGATTAACCGTATGTCAGAGTAATACTTATTCGTCAGTAGTACTTCTCATTAATGAAAAATTATTTTGATGGACTTCTTATAGTTTCTACTTTAATTAGAAGTACCACTCATGATTCTTTGATGGATTTCTCTACTCAAGTCATGCTGTTTGTCAGTATTTCCATCTATATTTTTCTATTTGAAAATGTTCTCTTTATTTTTAGTATTTATTTACACCCTTTTTATTATTAAAAACAAAATAAGACCGGCCTTTAAAATTCTCTCCCTCTTTTCTTTTCTTTTCTTTTCTTTTCTTTTCTTTTTCTCTTATTTTCTCCTCCTCTATCCCTTCGCGATCTACTCTTTAATTAACCCAAGTGCCTCCATGATCATGGTCAGATTGAAAGTGAAGGGAGACAGATAAAGGATAGTATTATGGAGAAGATAAAGTAATTAAAAGCATGTCTTTAATGGGCGGCAGTGCTACGAAAGGTCCTTTGGTTTGGTTCGAAACGGATCAAAGTAATATGGAAGTGAAAACTCTGATCAAGACCACCAGTTTTCCTTTCCGAGTACAGAAGATGTAGGTTCTGAAGGGTCTGTGCTTAATGCAATGAAACTTGTTACAGTTCCCAAAAGCAGATTCGTGTTCCCCATGAGATTGGAGGCAGATTTGTGAAAGCATTGCTTCAACATATTCCGCTTTTTAAGAACCCAAACGATAGAGTTACAACTTCTCTATAATTTTTCTACAATCTTCAAATAAAATAATATATTTTTTGAAATATTTATTTTAGTTTTGATTTTGATTTGATTTGTTTGAATTAAAAGAACATACTATTTTATTGATAAGTTGTAACTCTATCATTACTCTTTTAAGAATAATTTAGCATTATTGTCCTTCTAACCTCCTCTCCTATTATTTTTTTAAAAAATTAAAACAAAGGGACAAATCAAGTTATGGCAACAAATCTTCTAAGTATATAAATGAGATAATAATAAAACTAGACGTCCTGTATTCGAAACTTCACATTCATACTCATGGGATCATTGAGACTTTTCATTCATATTTTTCGACGAGGGTTTGTGCACTCCTGAATTAGTTAAGATTTTGTACCAGACACCTAGTTTCAAAAAAAAAAATCAAATAAAATAAAATGACAAGATGATAACTAGACTTTAGATCAAGATAAATCTTGTTCCCAAGGTTCAATTAATATTTAGAAAGTTGTCCCTTATCAAATAATTATTTCCTTCTAGCAATTTCACCATCTTCAACCAAATACTTAAGGTGAGGATTGTTACTTGAAGGGGAATTTCCCTCTGGCTCACGAGTTGGGCCTGTGCAAAACATCAATGCCCACTCCAGTCTAGGCCCCATCCTCCTACGGCCCTTGGACCACCAAAGAAACTTGGCCCACGAAGTATGCTAGCTATGGGAAGGGGCATCGAGCGGGAAACTAGACTAAGAGGGACAGACAAGACACGCCAACCTTAACATTTCCCTACAACACCTAACAATAAAGGATCTATGCCGGCAACGAGGAGTATGGACAGCCCTCCATTCCCTGACAATAGGCGTGAAAAGCAATAGCGCTCGGAGAGCCACGCCACATTAATGATGCCTCCCAAGTCCCACGCTACATTAAAGGCTTTGGCTGGGACTACTATGGAGAGTGGCGTGTACCCCCTGACATGGGGTATGAAGTATCCCCCAGAAACCTCGTCTAAAAACCAACTCTCAAGTACAGATAATTCTCTCTGAACTCAATTATTTTCCAACCATTTCTCTATACACGAGATACTGGTTTAAACATCAAAGATTCCCTGAACCATCCCAAGCCCACCTTTGCCCTTGTATTTGTAGGTGAAGTTAACGGCCAGAATTGCTAGAACCTCTTCCAGACATACGAAACACGACATTAAGAGTTACAATTGTATTACGGCATGAATCTCTTATCAGCGCTAATTTAAAAGGCTTTAAACTTTTTAAGGTACTCTCCTTTATTGACTGAAGCCTTGCACTCGTGTCGATGATCATCTCAGACTTCCTGAAAGCTAAGACAGACTCTGTGTTCGTAGGCATGGCTGTGATGCCACTTGATGGATCCAGGAATTTACTACGATAAAAATAAGCTCCTTTCAAGCAGGAGAGACCACAAAAGATAGATATCAAGAGAGAAACCACTAGCTTTTTGTTAAAGAGATATTTGTACAGTCCCGTGCACTTTCCTTTTTAAAAAAATTAACAATTTAATCTATAATTTATATAAAAAATCTATTTTTTAATAGTAAATTTTATTATTTTTCAAAATAAATATACAAAATTTACATACTCTAAAACTGTAACTAACATTGGTAACATTCTAAAACTGTAACGACTAACATGCTATTACAAGTAATCAGAATAAAAGACCGACTCAAATTCATAAGATGACAAGACTCCATTTGACTTTAAATTATGTACATGGACTTCTATAACCTTTTCTACCTATGTTTCTGCTCTACTCTCCAGTCTCTACGTCTTTCAAAACATTGGAATTCAAATATAAATATTAAAAAGAAAGAAAAAAATAAAAAAAGTGAAACCCTCTCAACTGTCCAATTAATACTAATTTTTCTTCCTTTTTTTTTTATATATACAGCAAATGCATCTTCTTCTTCTTCCTTCTCCTCCATGGTACGGTCTCCCCAGCTCCTTCATGAGGTTCTTTACATTGGAACTCCACGTCAGAGCTCCCTTTTTGTGGGGAAATAGGGGAAGTAAATAATTGTGGAAAGCATCATTGTTATTGTTTTTCTCTAATAACCTATTTTCAAAAAACAAAACAAAACAAAAAAAATTACTGATATGAGTGATGAGTTTTTGCTTTTGCCCATTGAGACATCATGTTCAGCAGTTGTGATGACTGATAAACTTCTAGACTCTACATTTCCTATTGCAAATGGCTCCATACCAAATCTTCCTCTAGCTGTGTTTTTCCAGTCAACTTTTTGCATAATTGGTCGTTTATTCTTCTCAGAAGTCGTCATCAGATTCGCTGGAAGATGTCCTAGACATATCCGACATGAAATGTGAGTGGAAATTTGGCAATCTCCATGGAGTTTTTGTCGAGGGTGGTGAAGATCCCAGAGGTGCAGTCTCATTCTTCTTTTGTATCTTCCGAGAAATGTCTGCACAAACTTGATCGACCATTCCGAGGAAGTCCTTGACCATCACAAACAGTTGAAGTGGGTGTGACCCTTTGTCATTGGAAATGGAAGCTCCTGCTTGGTAGTATTTTGTTGTTCTCTTAACAAGCTCCAAAACTCGTGTTTGCTCCCCACTAACCACGTTAAGCTCCTCTTCACATTCTTCTAGAAATCCTTTCATTTCTCTCACAAATCCAACACCTCTCTCATCATTGCCACAATTTCTCATAAGCTGTCGAATTTCTGTTACACGACCACCTAGTGTGGAGCACATATTAATGAAATTGTCATATTCGATTATGGCTGCCTTTTTCACATTAGATAATTCAGTGCTAAGGTCTTCCAGCACTGGTAGTCCTAGCATTAGAGATTCTCTGTCTCGGTCTTCTGCTGTTAGGCTATCTGAATTTGTTGTGCCAATACTTTGACCATTCCTTCTGCCAAGGCTGTGGTTTCGATTGATCAGACGACGTCTGCCCTCGGATCGAACTACTTGTTCCACCACAAAGTGAAGGAGAGTAATCTTTCCATCTGCGCTTTTTACATCAGAGAGCTTTCGAAGAGCACTGAGGTTAAAACCTTGTGCATTGCCTCTGGCAGTTCCAGCATTCAAGCGGTTGCCAGCCTTGAGAATGGCTTCTAGAAGTTTTAAGAAAAGCCCTCCGGTTCTTAGCTCCTTGCACCCTAATTCAAGCGCTTGCAAGGACTCCTTAAGGTAAAGGATATCAGGATCATAATTTGTTCTGAAAAGCATTGCATTGAAACGAGTGAATGCCGAAGGAACAACTTTCAGGATGTGGTAGAGGAAAGATTCAGCATCTGCAAGTCTAGTTGTGTTGCCATTAAATTCGAGGATTTTAGCTTCTTCCTCTTTGGTTGGAGCCATTTTGGTGAGTTTCTCAAGGGTATCAGCACTGAGTCCCTGGCCTTCAAAAAGGGCATCCAGAATTTCTCTGCGCGAGATTACAATCGATCTTAGCACAATTGCTATGTTCTGTGATTTTCGTGGCTCCAGGATGAAGATTTGAGCTTGTGTAGCAGTGTTAGACTTGCTTGAAGATGGCAGGACATAACCTCCTTCATGGGATTTGTTCTTGTTATTAGCATATCCGAACAAAGTCTCCATAAGATCATCTTCAAATCTAAATTGCACATACAAAATAATTAACAGGCACATATAAGACAATGATCAATTGCAGGACAACAATAAAGGTATGAAATGAAAAATATTAGGCACAAGTACCTGAAAGATCCGTCAATGATCTTATCCCAGACCATTGAATGATCTGCATTAGCTATAACCTTGTCCCAGTGCAGCGGTTTCAGCGTCCTTTGGCCGGTACCTGCCATTCTCAAGCTCTCCCCCACTGAAGCCTCTGCCCAGCTCTTGTTGTTTGCTTTTGTTCTGGGTGCTGGTGGGGGTTTCAATAATGACACCGAATTCCCTGCCTTAGGAGGTGGAGGTGGAGGTGCAAGACTTCTTTTAGCTGGAAGAAATAGTGGTGGCGGCGGCAGCGGAGGTGGTGGAGGTGGCAGTGGAATCTTCTTTGGTTGAGGGGGTGGTGGTGTTGGAGTTTCCTTCTCCAAAATAATTGGTTGCGTTGGGATTTGCAATACTGTTTTCACTACTTCAAGAGGAATTTCCTGAGAGCACTCAGAGAGCAATGGAACTTCCCGAGATTGAGATTTTCTTGGTCCTTCAACTCTAACATCCACCCTCTTTTCCTTTTCATCTTCAAAACTAGGATTGAATACCACCTTGGGAAAAGAAGTTTCAGGTTGTCCACCTTCTAGTTTCCTCAAATAAAGAACATCCACCCCATTTTCCTCAACAATCAATCCTTTCAAGTTTCCTCCGAAGTTCATGAACTCTCCAAGAGTCACTTCATCATCTTCTCGAAGAAAGACTATACTTGCTTTCTTGTTCATGTGGCGTCGAGCAATTACAAATCTTTTGAACAAAAAAAGGAAAATCCCAACAACAACTAGAGTAGTTGCAGCTGTGGCAGCAATGGCTTTCACAACTGCATTATCTGAGGAGGGAGATGCAGATGGGGGCGGCATTGTTAGAATAAGCTTTAGAGATGCCGTGAATGGACTCAAAGGTGAAGAATCAGTTAAGAAGAGACAGAAAGAATGCAGGAGAAGAACAACAAAATAAAGAAAAGGTCACGGCTGAACCATCATGCTGTTGAGAATTGTCCAAAATAAATGGTGATGGGGATCCTTTGGTGCTTGTGGCTATATGAATAAATTGTCCAAAATAATTTCTCTAGCGTTGGTTGCTGAGGTTGACAATTTCAATGAAGGTAGTGGTTGTTGTTGGTTGGAATATTAGTTCCTCTTCAGAGGCAGTTGCCTTGTGAAAATAAATGTGCTGCACCCCTTGTTGTAAAAGTGTAAATTCCAGGTGCATCCAGATGGAAATTATATTTATGGCAAGTCTCTGATTATATGTAGATGTAGAATAATAAGCCGTCCCCAAGCCTAATTTCATTGGGATTATCAAATACATTTGTGCACATCCTCTGTTATGTTTTCTTGTTCTTGTTTTGTTCTTAATGTGGATGTGGAAGTCTAGCCGTCCTGCCTCATTTCTATGCATGTCCATTGTTGTTAATTCAATCATACGAAGTAATGGGTGCTGGAATATTAAGAAAGAATAAGTGAGGTTTGGATATTGAGTCGAGATGAGATGAGTTGAAATGAAAATTAAAAGTTGAATAAAATATTGTTAGAATATTATTTATTATTTTAGAATTTGAAAAAATTGAATTATTTATTGTATTTTGTATGAAAAATTGTAAAAATTGTAATAATTAAATTAGTTGAGATGGGTTGAGTACCTCTCAATCCAAATATATTTATAAGTTTATTTTTTTACGGATAACAAATACTGCTGATATATTAAATAATATTAATATTTTAGTTTATTGTTTAAATATAATTAATATCATAATAAATGATATATTACACTCTTTTGGTGACTTGTAAGAGGACTTTGAGATATAATAAGATTCGATGGTCACCCACTTTGGACTCTCCAAGTTGCCAACTTCCCATATGGCTGAGTAAACTATCCCATCGATCAGAGTTCATCAGACCCCAATTGCCTTCAAAGATATTCAAAAAAACAAATAAATGAAGGAAGAGTATTGGGTGGTGATTATTTATAGGAAATCTTGGTCGTTACCAAAAAAGCAGACCCTTCATTGATTTCTCTATTTATTAACATTAAATGAAAATATGTGTACTAGTTAAGCTGTCACCTGTTAATTTCCTTTTTTTTTTTTTTAAATCATATTTAAAAAAAATAGAAATATATTTTCTGTAAAAAAATTTATTTGAGTATCGAGAAATTTAATAAGGTAAAAGGAAAAAGAAAAAGAAAAAAAAAAAAAACAAGGGGGAAGTCCCATTTTGGGAATCTGAGTCCCGACCATCCCGTGATGGGCGAAGTGGTTGCACAAGGTGGCTGGTCGGCCTGTGTTCGCAAGAACCCAGCCCGAAACTGGATAGAACAATTCCGGTCATCTTGTAATTGCCAGAACATGACCACTCCCACCTCGGATGAGCCTTCCCTTTTTCGATTTTTAAGTAAAAATCAGTTTTTTAATAGGTAATTTATTTTTTACGAAAAAAACTGATTTATTTTTTTTAAGAGAGATTAAAAATGACATGTTGCAGCCTTTGTTTCATCCATATTTGGTTAGTGATAATGGACAGTGTTCATATAATTTTCTAGAATGGTTGGAGTCTAACAATAGGTTGAATGGCCCAGGATAATGGCTTGAGCATCGTATCCGATGCTCAATGTTCATCCGTGAATTAAATAATAAATAGAGCATATAAATGTAAATAAAAAGAGACATAGAGATTTAGCAGTTCAACATAAAGTATATGTTCACAGATCGTTTGGAGGATGAAATCTACTAGAAAAATTCTATACATCATCCCCAGTATCCCATACCACACACCACATATGCTTTTTTAATTTTTTAATGTTTTTTCTTATCAAATATGTAGTATATAGATGATGAATAGAAGAATTCAATTAGTTTAAGAGAAATAAAATAAAATAATAATAAAAAATATGGTGTGTAGTGTATAGAGATGATAAGTAGTAAAGTATAATCCACTATACTTGGTGATTATAGGGTTGAAGAAAAGTTGAACAAGATGTCGTCCCTATAAAAATTGGAGAGAGGGTCCCTAGAGATTGTATAGAAGTATTTCCTTTGAGAGTTGTAAGATCATCCCACATTTTTAGTAGCCCCCCCTTTTTATTTTCTGAATCAAGCATATACATCATTAACATAAGGAAAATGAGATACATGGATAAAGGTGGGGTTTCTCAACAAACACCTCATTATAACAACCACAATACAGAAGTGGAAAATAAATAAATAAATAAAATCGGAATTTTGGGAACAAAAACTTGATCCTCACCTATACTTTGTAAAGAGGGTGTTATCTTAAATGACAGCTTTTTATAAGTCGCTAAACTGTGCGAATTGTGATGCCCGTGGTAGATGTTGAAGGTGTGCACTGCAGTTTATTATCCTAAGAAGTTTTCTGAAGAGACTCGTATTGCCTGCTTGAAGATCAACAGTTAGGAACAACGGAAACATAGTAGGAAGACCGACATCAAATGGTCTAGACTGCGACTAACCGAGTTTTGCCTGTGACGGCTTGTGGAGACCACGCGCCACTATTTGTGACTTGGGGTGGGTCAAATCTAACAAATCTTGAGATGGCAAAACTATTGGTATGGCTCATGTAACCGTCGAGCGCATTTTGGCACAACAACACGTGGCAGCCATGTGTGAGGGTCACAAGCTGAGATTTTTGCCGCAGTTTCGCTTCATCCCGACCGATAGATCAATGGCTGGGGAATTTTGTGGTGGGGCGCATGTAAGCAGTCGGTCGCTAGAGTGAAATAGATCTAGCCCAAACTGAGCCGGTGGAAAGGAAGGATTAAGAACACTAGCAGAAAAACTTATGAACAGACAAATACCGAAAGAACCAAAAACACAAAAAAAAAAAAAAAAAAAGGGAGTGTAGGATGTGAGCCAAGGTTCCATCCTCCTCACCAGTGGAAACAAAGATCAGAAAGGATGATGAACTTTTCTAGAAAGAAGTGGTAGTTTATCTTTCTAGAAAGGAAAGCAATTCAATAGGCTCCTATTTTTATTAAGGTCTCCTTTTTTTTTTTTTTGGGTAGCTACAAGTTAAATTCATCCTACATTTAGCTATTATAGAAAGAAAAAGGAAAAAGTGGCTGCAATGGATTAGCTAAAGTAAAAAAAATAAGACTTTAGCTACAGCAACTTTAAAAATACGATCAAATTGGGTGGACACTTTTCATTAACCAAATCTTTACTTTATTATTTTTTCTCTCTTCTTCTCCACATTAGTCAAAAATATGATTTCTTAACTAATAATTTAATTAGAATATAATTACTAACATATAACAGGTAGAATGGTAAGATATGATGAAATTAAATAAATTAATAATTTTAAATTTTAAATTAATATTAATATATATTAACTAAAACTTTAGTAGTATCTTGTGGGAATTGTTGAGTGGCCACTTCTGGTCATCAATCATTTAATAAAATCATGCTTTTCCTTAATGCATGCTACTTGCTTAATATTCGATGCTTCATGTTTGAAGGTATATGTTTAGGTTTCTTATGGTTCTTGAAAAAATTTTCATGTTTAAGTACAACTACTCACTGCACCAAATGGTTATTAGGATTAAATGACAAGTGAAAATATGATTTCTTTTAACCAATAATTTAATTCGAATATGATTACTAATTAACATATAATAGGTAGAATTGTAAAATATGATAAAATTAAATAAATTAATAATTAAAAAATTAAATTTTTATTATTTTATTATTATATAATTAAATGTATAATTCAATTTAGGGATTTGATGTGAATGAAATAGTCAAAATCAAATTCATCTCATATTATTTTATTACTATATGATGAATAAATAACTATTCCAGTATGGAGATTTAATGTGAATGGAATAATTAAAGCCAAATTCATCTCCTATTAGTTAAAGCTGGATTTGGCTTTGGCTAATCTATTAAGAGTGCTCAGTCATACTTGGTTTACGTCTACCTTGTTTGCATTGAAAACTCACCTCAATTCATTTCATCTCATCTCATCATTATAATTTTTTAAAATTTTTACATAAAATATAATAACCAATTTAATTTTTTCAAATTCTAAAATAATAATCATATTAAAAATAATATTTTAATAATATTTTATTCAATTAATTTAAAATCATCTCAACTCATCTTTAAATCCAAACGGGATAACAAGTAACTTCTTTTTTACTTTTTTTTGTTCAGCATCTTCTCTCTTTCTTTTACTTTTGCCAATAGACTTTCAATGGGTCCAGTTCGTTTGATATCTAACAAACAGAAAACGGAATAGAAGATTTTTTTTAAAGTAACACATGCTAATCTTTTATGTTTAAGTTTTTCTGCCTATTGTGTCACCGACCGTTTACCCAAGAACTGTTCCATACTTCCATACGAGAAATAGCATGTTCAGATGACATTCGAAAATTATTTTAATTTTTTAATAATGGATCTCATTATTTTTTAAAATGATTGTACAGTACTTACATACTTTACGATTGTATATAACATTATTTTCTATAAATCAAGCCACATGATTTTATAAAACAAACTTTTAGTTGAGTTTGGATACACAATTTAGATAAGATGAGATATTTTAAATAGTAATTAAATAAAATATTATTAGAATATATTTTTTAATATTATTTTTATTTTAAAATTTAAAAAAATTAAATTATTTATTATATTTTTATATAAAAATTTAAAAAAAATTATAATAATTAAAAAAAATGAGATAGAAATAAAAAAAAAAAATTGTGGAAATAAAGAGAGCCATAATCTTTTACACATTTCTACAACCCTGGTGAGACTTGGGCCCCGTTTGTTTACACAAAACTCCTATCTCATCTCATCTCATCTCAATCATTACAATTTTTTCAAATCTCCATACAAAAATATAATAAACAATTTAACTTTTTCAAATTTAAACATAAAAATAATACTAAAAAATATATTCTATTAATATTTTATTCAACTACTATTCAAAATATCTCATCTCATCTATATATCCAAGCGGGGCCTTCGTTGTCTCTGGTGAAGAAAAAAAATAATCTTTTGAAAATTCAAATCTTTGGAATTGATGCGAAATTACCAATCCTTTGTGCCCACGTGCATAATGGTTGGGAGCCAATAACTGAGCCAACCATCCAATTTTAAAGCCTGCCTCCGGAAAGCTTTTCAGCCCATTAATGGTCTTGACCGCCCTCAGATTTTGGAATATAATCTTGATTGAAATAGGAGTAAAAGCATATAGGTTAGATTCCCCCAGGCATCCTATGCACATAATCTCAAACCAATAGCATATTGACTTCCTATAATGCCTCGTAGCATAGCTTTCAAGTGCGCTCAGGTTTTGTTACATCAGAAAAAGATCTCTACTCAAACTGGTTTATTATTGAATCTGGATTCGAGCAGATTGGTCAGCTTTCAAGTGTTCAGCAGTAACGTTTAAAATGTCTGAAGATGAGGAGGCCAAAACAAAATTGAAGGAAATATAATTATGCATGGAATCTTTAGCATCAGAGAAGAGCTCAGAATGCTAAGTTCTAAGCAGATATTGCGTTTATATGGTTACAGACTGGCACAAGTAGCCAGTCCTACCTCACTATCTAGATCTAATACAAGATTAACAACACGCATGCACTGGCTCTATTCCAGAATGGAACACTACAAAATAGAATATAATGAAAAAGAAATGTTCACACTCTTTCAGGAGACTTGAAGTTAGGTAAGAAACATTTTCCTTTATTTAGAGATAAATTGAAATGAAATAATTTTAGATGAATTGAATAAAATATTATTAAAATATATTTTTTTAATATTATTATTATTTAAGAATTTTAAAAAATTAAATTATTTATTATAATTTATTCAATTCAGTTCCGTAACTAAACTGCTTCAACTATAAGGCGAAATTCATATTTACACGATCAAAGGGGAGAAAAAAATTGATGTCCTGCTAGATCTGATTCTTGTTGTACTTACTTTTTCTCTATTCCTGGTCCCTATTCCACACGTTAGTAAGAAATCATTTCCGACCAAACAAAAATCACTCGGCAAGGCTCGAGGATGGAGACTAACAAAAAAATTTATATTCTGATATGAAAGACAGTAATTCAATCTTTGTTACGTAGTTTGGCCCTCTTTGACAAGCGCGCAGATGATGAAGACGACGATGATGCAGATGATGATGAGGACGACGCCGAGAGTACAGAGGAGGAAGATGGAGGTGACGGTGATGGTGATGCCAGCGATGATGGTGATGATGAGGAAGTGTAATCATCTTCTCGCTTCCTCTTATGATTTCTTGTTTCCCCACTATCCTTTCCTTCACCTCTGGTTATGAAATCTTTCAAACGTCTCACATCTGACAATTTTACAGGCTTAAGTAAAAACTCCTCTGCCCCTTCCTCCAAACACCTGCTAAACAGTGATAGAACGAGCCGTTAGCCAGTATCCCAATAACTTAACCAATATTAACACCAATATAGAAACACCAAACTGACTTCAGCAGTTGAAGAGTCATGTTCACACAGCAAACTAATCGAAATTAATCATAATTGTCTTCAATTATTTCACACGACTCACTAATCTGAAGAGACAAGTATAGTTCATTACTATTCCAACTGCCCAAGTAAATGCTAAGATATTAACAGTTAAATCTGAATTGGATGGAAGCCAGAAAGAGGACAGTTGATACCAAGCCAATAAATTCGCCGACAGAGGTTAACGACTACACTCCTAGAATATTTTCTATTCTAACTAAATACATGGTACCGATTTGAGGCATAACTGCAAGAACCAGACCACAGCAAAAGAGTAGAAAAGAATTCAAGCTACCAGCCCCAAGTGGTTGGGACTGTAAAGGACCTATGCATAATTCTCCAAATTGGAACATTTTTTTTTTTAATAACCGTGAGTGTCCGGGCCAGTATGCGGGCACCTAGACTAATTCCATGGGACCCTGAAGTTAACAAAATTGGGACATGCTATACCAAACTTTGTTTCACTAAAGTGTAGGATATCCAATATAAATATAGGGGCAATTAGACTATATGCCTCGAACTTACCACCTTTGCACCTTAAACTACCAATGAGTTCAAATGACACTCTCAGTTAGGATCTAATCATTAAGATGAATGAATAGGTCACGTGGCATAATTTTAACCATCAGAAATTCACCAAATACGCCATTTAAACTTATTGGTAGTCTAGGATGCACATTGCAATTTTTCATAAGTTAGGGTGTGCATTGTAATGGAGGTGATAGCTTGGGATTGTAAAGTATAATTGCACCTAACTTATATTACATCAATATCAAATAGAGTAGTGCTACGTATACTTACAAGACTTATTTTGTCAGTTTTGTTTTTAAATTCAAATTTTGAATTTCAAATTTCATAATATCCAACATATCAATAACTAACACGTGAAGAAGTAAGTTTTTTTAAGTAGAAATAGCATTTTTCTATCAAATATTATAAAACAGGATGTTCAGGCAAGATCAGATTCAGCCTATAATTCCTCCTATATCAACTCTATCATGCACAACCAGAATGAGTATTGTACAGATAAAGTTACTTCATAATCATCAGATTCAACATATTTGAATTCCTACCGACCATTAAAAAAACATCAAGGTCACTATATTGTTTTTTTTCATTAATAAAACAAGCCCACGATCCAGAATCATCGTACATTCACATGTAAGTTCATGTCAATTATGCATTTACTATTAATACAAGTAGAAAAGATTGAACAGAGAAATTATTACCTATCAATTCGAGCCAAGACGTTCTCGGATGACATGATCACCACAGGTATCTCTCTCAAAACCGATGATCCCTGCTTGAAAGCAACCATAGGCAAAACAACCTTAATATTTTCTTGTCATTGCCTTTAGAAGTTATTATCTGTTTGCTGAGAAAATGCAGGCATGCACAAAGTAGAAAAAGGAAATTTGTTTGAGCTGAAACTTTCACATGCAGGGAACTTAAGCTCTCTAGCCTATTATCAAGATAAAATACAAAAAAGAAGTTTAATTTCTCCTTTCCTTTCGTTTTAAGTCCCATTGAAAAGAATTAGAATAAGAACAAGACGAAGGACAAAACAAAAATAGAATACAAACCTTAATTTTCTTGAGCAATTCATATCCGGTCATCCCTGGCATTGAGTAATCAGTCATTATGAGATTAACCTTCAAGCCCTGTAATCATAGCTATCAGAGTCTCTCCACCAAAAAAAAATCTTTGAATATTTGATCGGGTTCTGAAGAAACGCGAGAAAAGAAAAGGTAAAAAAATTTCCTCTTTCTTTTTTCTTTAGAGATTACACACACTTTCTTAGCAACGAAACGAAGTGAATACATCCGAGTCCAAGCGAGTTTCTTACATCAAAACCAACCGGGCCTTTCTCTCCATCCAACCCCAGATACTGCAGAGCTCTTGTCCCACTCTCTACTGTCGTCACTGCATATTCCAATCCAACCGGCCTCAGAAACCAATCATAACTTCAAATCTTTTCCCAAAACAACAAATATTAATTAACTTGGCTCACCTTTACAAGAAGAGATCTTCAGCAACTTTTCGATGACCATCCGGTCCACGACGCTGTCATCCACAGCAAGAACATGCAGCTCTAGAGAACCCGAAGGTGAATCATCAAAAACCTCAACATTCTCTGGCAAGTTTCGCCGCAAAACCTGGCCCGTAATCGCCATTAGCCGGAAAATCCTCTAAAAAAGTCAAAAAGCGTTCTTCAGCCTCGCTGAAATGGGTCTGCGTAGAAAGAGTGGAAATGGAAGAAAAAACAGAGAGCAAGGGATGGGGAGATTTTGTGGATGACTTTATAGCCTTTTGGGTTGAGAGGTGGATACGGAAGAAGAAAGAGAGTATGTGGGCGTGGCATGTGGGTAGGCTTTTGCTTTAATTTAAGGAAAAAGGCTTAAAGCTGAGATTCTGAAGATCCAAATGTGAAAGATTTTCCTCAGAGAGAGAGAGAACAATCCGGTCCTGAGTCGCTTGTCTTGTACTCCGTTGTCCTGTCAATATATTCAAAAGATTTAGCAGTAAATAGTTGGAGTCACCCAACGTATACCATATGCTCGGGTTTGGTACAGTCCTTACTCCTTGGTGTTCAGTGTTTTTTACTGGCTGCCTCGTATTTTGACCTGCCTACAGTTCCTAAGTTGTAACTATGTGCCTATGGAAAATGACAGCCGATCGATAATGGTGTCTCTCGTTTTATTTCATGATTTAAAAGATAATTATTAGTGAATTAATGATTAGCTCATTGGAAAGCTTGAATGGTTTATTTTTTAAAAATATTTTAAAAAATACATTTTACACTATCGTATAATGCCAGTGGTATAGCTATCAGATCTCGATCCAATCAGGGGATTGAGCAAATAATGTAAATTAAAGAGTTTTTTTTGTATATTAAAAATCTTTTAATTTATTTCATCTCATTATTATAATTTTTTAAAATTTTTACATAAAATATAAAGTTAGATTTAGATATTAAATTGAGTTGACTTGAGTTAAAATGATAAAATATTATTATTTTATAATTTAAAAAAATTAAATTATTTATTATATTTTATGTTGAAATTTAAAAAAAATTATAATGATGAGTTAAATTTAATTTAGATCCAGACATACCCAAATCATTTAACTTTTTAAATTTTAAAATAAAAATAATTTTAAAAAATGATATTTTATTAATTTTTAAATTTAACCTCATCTTATTTTATTTCAATCAAACTCCAACAAAAGCTACCATTTCTCAAGATATGTCAGATTCTCAAGACTTTTCAAAATACATTTCAGTGCGGCCATCAAAATGTGAATCAAGATGTTGGAGATACATTCCTAATCATTTAAATTAGGGATGCATATTTGGTGCTTAAAAATATATGATTAGGATTGGATAATAAATTAAAATTAAAAATTAAATAAAATATTATTAAAATATTATTTTTTAATATTATTATTATTTTAAAATTTAAAAAAATTTAATTATTTATTATATTTTATATAAAAATTTATAAAAATTATAATGATAAAACGAGATAAATTAAAAATATTTTTTAATCCAAACTAAATCCGATGAAAATAAGATTTAAAACCCAATTCAATATTGTGTATAACTTAAGCAAGAAGAAAAACTTTGTTAAAGTACATTTTTATAAATAGTTTAAACTTCGGTACTGTTTGTTGAAATAAAATAAATTAATATGAAAATTAAAAATTAAATAAAATATTATTTTTTAATATAATTATTATTCTAAAATTTAAAAAAATTATAATAACGAAATAAAATCGTTTCTCTGACTAAATAAGCACGGAGATAAAATTAGGAAGAATAATCAAGTTTGCCTCCTGATAACCGCACCTGGGCAGGACAGAGATACTAGCCAAGTGGGAGTTGTGAAACGGCGGCGTAAAAAAAAAAAAAAAGGAAAGCCGCCCACGGCCTGTCGTTGTGGGTAGCTGAGTGTCACCTCCCGAAATACATTATGGTACGAACAACAAAATCTTATTCTCGAGATACGGTTCCAGATATTGATGGTGGGCCCACAACACATCTCCAAAAAAAAAAAATATTAATCTGTTCCCACTCCACCCCCTCCATTTGCGCCAAGGATCAGAGCCTTTAAATGCTCCACTTAATAAAATCTGGACGGATACGATCTAAACTAAATTAGCCACGTCTTAATTGGGATGGATGGATACACTTTGCTTTGGACTTAACGCTCCTCCTCCATAGAATATGAATATAGATCTCTCTCTTTGTGTGGGCATTGGATCTGTTTTGCTTTTCCAAATCCTATTTTGCTTTCGCTTTTCAGTGCAAAAGAGTATCTCCCATATCTATGTTGATTGCTCTATCCCTCCCACCGATTATCCCAAAAAATATATATAAATATTTCTTTATTATTATTTTAATTTTTTTTTTTTTNTATCTATGTTGATTGCTCTATCCCTCCCACCGATTACCCCAAAAAATATATATAAATATTTATTTATTATTATTTTAATTTTTTTTTTTTTTAAAGAGAGATCTTGAATAAATTTCAGATATCTTGAAAGGACAAAAAAAAAATATTTAATTTTTAATTTTTATGAAAAAAATATTTTATTTTTTAACCGACAACTTTTTATATTCTTATTTATTTGGTGGTGGTGGTGGTAGGAGATGGAAGTTTAAAATACGAAAGATTTGTTTGATCCACTTTGAATGGACAGGTTGAGTGGCATCTTGGACTTTTTATTATGTTGTAGAATATATATATATATATGTATATATAGAAGAAGATGAAGAGAGGCATCTTGGACCATGACTTTTATGGCAAAAGGAAATATTAGTGTCCAAGGATAAAGTCCCCATCATAATGAGAAGTTGTGACCTTTTGTAAGATTTGATGAATCATGGAGTGTGTCCCTTCTTGCTTGTCTAGAGAAAATGTTTCAGACATTGTCTTGATTATGTTGGATTGTGGGTGTGGCAACAGTCAACCCACCCTGCACAAAAGCTGTGGGGTGGGAGCTTAGGTCGTCCATTAAAATGTACAGTGATAATTGTCTGTAGATATCAATGCTAACATCATGGTGGGGTGGGCGACTTTTACGAGGGATCAACTTGGATCCTCTGCTCACCCCTTCCCTTCCCACCATCATCGCTTCATCCCCTTTTAATCCCTCCCTTGTATTTTTGAGTTTAAGAACCGTAGAGATAGAGTAATCCTACTTATACTAATAGAATGGGCAAGTTTTATGTTATTATTTTCTAAATTAGTAAAGTTTATTATTAAAAAATTAAAAATAATCTTATGTATAGTTAGGGGTGTAAAAAATATTCGTAAATCATAAAACCGAATCAGACCAAATGATCCGGTATCAAGTTTGGTTGGTCCGATACCGTTTTATTTTTCTTAAAATTTGTCAAAATCTATCAGGTTCTAATTCTTTTTTTTTTTTAAATCAAACTAAACTAATTCATATACATTATAATTTCTTATATTGTATATAATTTCTATATATAATATATAATTATATATAAAGTAGTTTTGTATTATATGATAAACTACTAATTAATATAATATTAAATTTTAAAATCTTATATCACTACAGTCTATTTTGTCTCAATAGTTATACTAATACTATATCACTATATATTATAATATACTATAATATATCACTATATTATATATTATAATATATCATTATCGTCTATAATATAATATATCACCATAGTTTATAATACAATTATAATATATATTATAATATACTACAATATATTATCATTATAGTATTATATATTATTATATATATTATATAATATAGTATATAGTATATTAAAACCGAAAAATCTAATCAGAACCAATAAAATCGGAAGTACCAGTTTAGGGGGTAACCGGTGTGGAATCGGTTCATGAAATGAAAAACCAATGCATACCATTTTGGTCTCAAATTTTGTCTAAAATCGGATCGATTACACGTTTATATACAATCATAGAGTATGTAAGTATCATGTACTTATTTTGACAAATATTAAAGTATATTATTAAAATATTAATTATTTTATGTAAGTATTGTATTTACTCATTTTTTCAAAAAAAATTGCACGATTTTTACACACTCTACAATTATAAATATCATTTCTTGTAGAGAAATAGTGTTTTGGTTTGCAGGCAAAATTTGTCCATTAAGATAACGATACGAGAAACTTTATTACTATTTTTATTATTAATTACAAACAATTTATTATTATTTATAAATTATTTTATTACTATTGATAGCATCCAACCAAGCTTAAGAGATGGATGGAGCCTAAGAGATTGACATTTTCTTCAATAACTTATGTAAGAAAAATAATATTTACAATATTATAGTATATAAGTTTTGCATACTCCATTTGAAGAATATAGATAAATAAGATATTTACATAAAAAGAAATAATTTTTTAACAATAGACTCTACTAATTTTTTAAAGAAAGTTTACGATATTTACATATCATAACACTGTATCTAACATATCTATGTAAATATACTATATAGTGGTCAAATTTACAACATTTCATATGATCAATACGAAGCCTTCGGGTAGTGTCGACCTTACATTCTCTGTCCATCTCCGAACTTGAAGTTGAACATCAAATTCGAATGAATAAGTGGATAAAATTTCAAGAAAGAGAAAAGAAAAAACAAAAATACATAGAAAAGTATAGAGTAAAGGAAAAAAGATATGCCCTAATGAAACAATTCGTAGAGGGGTTGAAAAACATGTGGCCCACGGCCACCCCGCATGATGAGAGATGGAGCCGGTCCTTGACAAGAAATTTTCAGGTCTTGAGTGAGTGGGGAAGGGGCCTCGCTCGCACCTTTGCATCACACACGTGTCTCGTATAATTTCCAAGGATTTTGAAACCAAGTACGGAAGGGGAGATTCGCCCACATCTTTGTTGTGTGGTGTAAGTGGCTATGGCGGAGATGGGAGGGGTCCCTTTAGGAATTTTCAACTTCGTGCAAAACTAAAGGCGAGTTCACAACCCTCCACGTTTCCTTTGGCTTTAGGTATTATTATTGGCTTATATGGATATCAAGAATATTTCAAAAAGGAAATTATTTTAACCATAAAATAATTATACAAAAATAAATTTATAAATCGATGTGGTTTAATGTAGTACGTCAGATTGCAAAGTTACTTTTATTATAAAATAGATCTAACGGATTTCATGAACCTACATCAGTTTGTAGGTTTACTTTATGTAATCTTTTTGTGTATGTGTAGTTTTTATTTCAAAATATCTATTTATAATAATAAAATAGTTTTTAATAATAGTAAAATAATTTATAGATAGTAGTAAAATAATAGTGAATAATAAAAAATAAATTTTAACTAATAATAAAATAATTTGAGAATATCTAATAACAGTTTTACCCAAACAGATCCTTAAACTTCTTAGGAAATTCCCGCATGCCCGCATTGTTCGGGATGGGTATTTTTGGTCTTGAATCATTTGGCGGCCCATATTCGTAACACTGGGCCCACTTCTCTTTGAATGACCCAAACAAAAACAAAAGATCGGCGCCACTCGGTTTCGCACACGATATCCATTGCGGTCTGCAGAGACTGCTCTATCCCTGTATACGTTAGAAAATGATGGAGATAGAGGCCGCGCGTACTACGACGAGCTCACTTGCAAAGGAGAAGGAGCCACCAGTTTTCAAGCAGGGCCTCGGATTTTCCTCCTCCCCAGAAAATGCCCCACTAAAGGCTCGGTTCTGCCTTTCTCGTCGTCATCTTTTCTCACCACCAGAGCGAGAGAGGAGTTCGGAAAAGTACAGAAGGAAAGAAGGGGGTAGGGATACGGATACGGATAGAGAGGTTAAATTGGGGAGGGAAAGAAATGGTGGGGTTGTTTATTCAATGTTGATTGAGGGCTATGACAATTTGGTATGTTTCTTCCAATTCAGCCGTGGTTCAATGTTTTTTGCATTGATTGGAATTAGGAAGCTTTCTTCTTCTGCTTACGGTCGTTTCAACTGTGTCTCAATTTCCTGTATGATATATAAGCGTTGTAGTAATTATCATAACTTTACAATGTGATTGATGTTAATGTTGGTTGAGCTTTGATTGCTTTTCATATTTGTAAACTAAAAAAATCGAACTCTTTATATGTTGTTTTCATCAATTTTGAAGTATGATAAAAAGCTGTATCTCTGTGTAAACGGGCACCAGCTCAAAGAGTCAAGAACAAGAGTCAAGGCCAAGATGAAACTTCAGCTTGCCGAAACTGGTATCTCTTTCATGGAGCTGTGTAAGAGAATTTAGGTTCAGGTAAAATCTCAACGAATAGTTCTAGACACATGAATGAAACTAGATGAATTTGCTCGGCTGTGGAAGTACTTGTCTGTTTTCAAGGATTTTTATTACTAAACTTTTTTATTACAAAACTCTTATGTTTGGAGAGAGCTAGGTGGTATATAAAGTGACGATGTCTGCTTCATTTTGTGGATGCCTTTCTGAAGGCTAAAGCTTTCTATGAAAATGTGATCCAAATTAACTTTAGAGTATGATGTGCTTGACATATGGGCTTGTCCACTTATTGTTCTTGAAGGGTTTGGTCTTTGCCACAGGTTTTGGACCTATGATGATGTTTAATTCATTTATTTTCAAAATCACTATTGGTAGTAGAAACCGATAGCCCTTGTTGATCGTTCTAATCATGAATGTGTAGCCACAAGATTTAACTTTAAATGCCTTTTCTTTTGTTCCAAAGATTTAATAGATTCCATAATACAATTAAAGAAATTTTAAACTAAAAAGGGCATGGAGTCTTGAATGTTTAGTAGCTTTGGTTCTTGCAGGCACCATTTTTTTTATAAGTAACATATGGCTTGCTCAAATATTGGCAGTTATTTGCATTTTTTATTGTACCTTTCATGCCTTCAATGTAAGTTCTGCTTGTGTGATTGAGGCGAAACTCACACTGTCTAGCAAGTTTGAATAATTATATAAACACTTAAAACTTTGGCAAGAAATCTCATGTTAGATCCTTAGAGTTTATAGATTTTATAATTATATAGAGAAACAAAGGGAATAAAGAGCAGGCTTGGGGGAGTCATTTCTCTGTCTCTAAACTTCAGTGAAGAGAAACTGGCTCACTTCGTAAGGAATTTGCTATTTTGCCCGGACTTAATCTTCTTGTCATCTTTTGAAAAGCAAATTAATGAGAATGCCTTTCACCTTTATTATGAAGGCTTCATGAAAATGGAATGTTGCCTTTCATCACTTGAGTTCCCTTTACTTTGAAACAGACTCTTAGTAGAGACAACAGGTCACTGTGGCTTACAGGGAGAAATCCCATAAGCACAGCATTGGACTAACCAGATGATAGTAAGTTCCAATTGAAAAATAATTTGTGCTAGTTCTGTTTCTGTACATGTTCTTTGAAAAAAAGTGGGATCCATCAGGAAAAAAAACTCACTTTTTATGGTGGGTCCCACATTTCTTTCCTTTTTCTAATGGCTTGTACGGAACTTTCACACCTTGAGGGCCAGAACCTAGCATTGCTCTTTAGCCTGTCTGCGGCAGCAGAAGATGATGTGGCATTAATCAAGCACATTGGCTACATTTACTGCAGTAGAGGAACCGTGCACCATCTCTTCATTTATCTTAAACATGTTAACTTGCATTCAATAATCATGCATGTGAGTTCTGACCCTAGTGTAATTTTCATTTTTTGTGACGCAAAGTCATCACTTTCACCTTCCATAAGTACGGATAGGGAGCTGTGTTGTGATGTCAACCATTTATTCAATACACAAGAGAAGCTGGCAGCCAATAGAAAACTCATGCAGGCTATGCTGAGGTGGCAGGGAAGAGGCTTCTGTTTCTTTGTGTAACTTAGTTCAATGAGGACTATAAAGATGTGATATGCATTGTGTTGTAAGCGCATGTGAATGAAAGGTTGAGAGAAAATCACAGAGAGAAAAACAGAGAGGAGAGATCGTGATTGTAAGGTGACAGATTCTTCTTCAAGAATCGAATGAACCAAGAGAGGGATGATGATCTTTGTAATCTGGCACTTGTGATTTTATTCTCAATAAAGCTCTTTTGATTGTTCCTGCCGTGGATGTAGATCACTAAGATCGAACCACGTAATCTCTTGGTGTTCTTTATATTGTTTTTACATTGTATTCTTAAGTTCCTGAACCTTTCTTGATCAATCTTTGCATTCAAGCTGCGACTGTGTGACATCAGAATTCTAACAAGCTGGAAGCAGAGGAAATGAAAAGGAGAGCAATGACAATGGCCTTGTTGGTCCGTTGGAAGCATCTTAAGTGAGCAGGTAAGTAATTTTGCTCAGGTTTTTTTTTGTTTGGGGGGTGGCTTGTATTTGAGATTGATTGTTCACAATTCAAGTGACTCTTACCCATCTTTTAGGTGCTTGTGAATCCACAAGGAACTTGCCGTGACTGGGCTCGGAAATTATAGGATCTTAGATCAAGCTGTTGGGCAGTGTTAGAGACTATAACAAAAAAAAAAACATACTCGTTCGAGGAGAGCAACCTCCAGAGAAAATGAAGATGAGAAAGAAAATGAAAGTATATTTCTGATTAAAGATTTTTCATGCCATTACAAAGAGAACCCCCACTACATGTACTAGTCAGACGTTTAATAACTAACGGGTCAAATTCCAGCACACTGAAACATCCATTATAACAAAAGGCCAAACACACGGCCAAGTCCACAAACAGAAGGCCTAAAGGCCGAATAGAAAGCAAGTAAATGGACCATGGGCCTACAATTAACCAATGGAGCTGAGCCCAGACCTCTACCTCTACCTCTTTATTATCCCAAAACAAAGTCTACAGTGACTCATTCCACTCCTTTAGAGGTACAGAATTGTGACAGTTTGTGACTTTATCACGTGGTTTTTGTGTCATTAAAGTTGTAAGTGTACTATTATTATTTTATTAAAGTGTCATTTATTTCAAAAATAAATTATAAATTATTTATAAAAGGGTTATATGTGCCCTCATCAGGGATAAGGAATCTCTTTGAATAAATGAAAATAATGTCTCCGTCTATTTTTGTAAATGAAATTAAAATTAAAAAGTTGAATAAAGTATTGTTAGAATATATTTTTTAATATTATTTTTATTTTAAAATTTTAAAAAAATTGAATTATTTATTTTATTTTATATTAAAAATTTTAAAAAATCATATTAAATAAATTGAGAAATTTGTTGAAAGCAAACGAGGCGTTGCTTCGTCCATCAAATATTTACACATTCGGAGACAAACATGCTAATGGCAACAAGCATTTAAAACCATTATTCTATGGGTTATGATACAATAGACAGCCAGTTCATGTGAGACTGTGCGTGTAAATCGTAAACTCCCAGTGACGCTATAATCTCCGGTAATCTATACGTGTCGACTGTTGATTCGATTAATAGTCTACACTTTACAGAAAAACGGTGGGCGGCTGTTTTATCATTCTAGCCAATCAGGTTGCGTCGTTATCAAAAAAGCAAGCACTCGACTGATTAGCAAAAATAAAAAATATATGAACCCTTCTCCTCAACGATAAGTCGCCTCATTTTCTTCGCATTCCCCATCTTTTCTCTCCGCACCCTCTTCGATTCCTCTCGTACAGTGCTTCAATGGCTCCGAACCGATGGCTAAGGCCCGAGGTACGCTCAGATCCATCTTTGATTCTTTCTTCATCTTCTGGATCCGACCGTTGCTTTGCCTTGTTTTGATCGATTTTGTTCTTTTAGGAGTTTTTAGACCTAATCTCTATATTTATGTATGTGTATACGTTTAGGTGTATCCTCTGTTCGCCGCCGTAGGAGTTGCTGTAGGGATCTGCGGGTTTCAGCTCGTCCGCAATATCTGCATCAATCCTGAAGTCAGGTCCCTCTCTCCCTCTCTCTCTCTGTGCGCTTATGCTTTCTCTGTATGTTTGTGTGTAGGATTATGAGTCTATGTGGGCTAAATAGGTTTGGGCTTCCCGAATCACGATTTGTGTCCCATATTCACTGTGATTTCGTAATCCTAATCGTGATCTTTATTACTTTTTTGGTCTTAATTATTATTTTTAGAAAATTTTATTTATCATCTCCGCACACCATATTTTTTTTTTTTTTTGTTCTTTTATCCAATGTGTGGTATATAGATGGTGTGGTATAAGATGGTGAGTAGAAGAATTGAATAAGTTTAAGAAGAATAAATTAAAATTTTAAACAAAAAAATTTTAAAAAAAATGTGTGGTGGAAGATGCGAAGATGATAAGTAGCAAAGCTCTTTTATTTTTATGCCGGAATCTACCGCACTTGGCTTCGTCATGTGTAAGATCTGTATGATAATCATTGTTCTTAAAAACGTGGTTGTAGCTGAAATACAACGAATGGCTTGTAAAAGAAAAAAAAAGGTTGAAGTTACAATGATAAAATTATAATCAAAATGATGGCAATTTGTATTTTCAGAAACCTTTTTGTATGGATTACTTACTTACCTTAAATCCTGTCCATTAGTCATATCCAGGTGAGTAGCCGGTTGTTATATTGGAAAGATTGGATTTCTTATGAGCTGGTTAAGTATGTTAAGAGGATGGCTAGTCATTTCAATTCGAACTTGAAACATGACTAGCTTTGTGATATAGAAAGGTAATTAGCCTATCTAGATCATATCAAGAATCTTGTTTCTTTTTTATCAGGGTGAACAAGGAGAACAGGACTGCAGGAGTGCTGGATAACTTTGCTGAGGGGGAGAAGTATTCAGAACATTTCCTGAGGAAGTTTGTCCGCAACAAGACCCCAGAAATCATGCCATCCCTCAACAGCTTCTTCACAGATCCAAGTCGAAACTAAATGCCCAAGTAAAGAGAACTCAAGTTGAGATGTAAATTCTAGAATGGTGTGGTTTGCAGTTGGAAATCGCATTGAATTTGCATCCGGCAGATGCGGTTGAACTTAAATAAAGTTTTGGGTGGATAATGTTTTGAACCCCCTTTTTTTAAATCAGGATGATCTCGTCTTGGAAAATGGAATGTTGTTCTCTACTCTGTTTTAACTGGAATTGGTAGATGTTGCCAATTTGATATAGAAAGGTAATCAGCTGGTTGTTCTTTTGATATTGAATGTTCTCCTGTATGTCCAAGCTTGTTAGAACCAGCCTAGCAAATTTCCTATTGCTCATCAAGTTGGGCAGTCATCTTTCAAGAGAACCCCAACACCAGCCCCAGCAATGAATCTCTCCCTGTCTTTAGTTAGTCCCATGAAAAATGCATGAAACTCTTCTCCCATGTACGTGCTTTAGAAATATCATTCAATTTGCAATGTCTTTACAAACTTTTGATTTTGCCAATGTGTCCTAATGGAAGTAATGGAGAGCATGGAATGGCATGCTCCCATAATCTCACAAGTGTCTCAATCCATATATAAGGCTCAATAATCACATGGATTTATATTTACAGCACGTCAATAGGCATCAACATAAGCTGGAATATTTTCATCTCAACAAACTCACGACCCTTAAGTGTCCAAGCAGATAAATAGTTTTTGTTCAGTTTGAGTGCCCTCCTAAAATACATAACCGACTTCTCATGCTGCCCCCTCAAACTGTAATAATTAATTCCCAATAATGCAACAAGATTCAGGCCTGTATTTGTCAGTCATAAATACCCCATGGGCAAGGTAATTCAGGGTGGAAAAACATTCTTCCGCATAGAACATATTGGAATACATATCCATGTCTTCAAGTCGATAAGGAATACGATCATTTCTTAGAAGTTCTTCAAATATTGCTTCAACTTGTTCAAATTCCAGTAAACATTTCCCGGGCTTTTGCAATTTGATAAATCCACATGGATCAGCAGTAGCATTCTTGCGCGTTCTTGATAACTCGCACTCAAAAGACACCGGTTAGCGGTTCGCAACATCATCTCTTAAGGTTAGGTTTGGATAGTAAGTTAAAATGAGATGAGTTGAGAAGAAAATTAAAAGTTGAATAAAATATTGTTAGAATATTATTTGTTAATATTATTATTATTTTGATATTTGAAAAAGTTGAATTGTTTATTATATTTTATGTGAGAATTTGTGAAAGTTGTAATGATAAGATGAGATGAAATAGGTTGAGAGTGTCTCAATCTAAACAGAGTTATTCTTTCTACGTTTCTCCAGCCTTCACGAAATAACGTGGCATTTTCACCTCCGCCCCGGGAATGCTGGGGCGAGAGTCCCACATTACTTAAGTGAGACATTTGCATTGCATTGGCCTCCTATATAAAAATCAGACTAGGAAATACTATAACTTGCACAAAGTATTAAGTAACAATTATACTTAATACATATTAGAGCATTGGCATTGGACTAGCCAAATGCCAATGTATCTTCATACTTTGGCTAGGCATGAGTAAAATTCTCTACATTAGACTAGCCAAACCACTAAAACTCAACATATAAGCTACAGTAAATTAAGCTTCCTAGTCATCTTTGGCTAGACACTCATTTACCAAAGTAATATCTTAATCATTTCCAACAACCATTATATTATCTAATTATTTTAAAGTCTATACTATCCATTTCAGTTTTGATAAACAGTCGGTTATTTTTTACCTTAATCTATTTTATTAATAATAATTAAATTATGAAATTAAAAATAAATAATTAATTAATATATAATTCTATTTTATACCTTATTTTAAGTAAAAATTAAATTGTTAATTAATATATGAAGTGTATTTATAAAATATTACAATTTTTTTTGTAAAATATTATTAAAATATATAATATTATATTATTATTTTAACTTTAAGATGGCTAGTATGTGGATTCACCTAGCTAAAGGTTAATAATATAATCAAAACTTAAAATTCTAGACAAAATTTAGACTTTAACAATAACTAAATCATTGCCAATGCTTACTATATTTATATATATAAACTATTAACATATATTTATAAATATATATTTGTATAAAATACATGTAAATATACAGAGCGCCCCGACCAACCATGCGGGGGCGGGATAGCGAGATGCGGGATCCCGCTGCCCACCCCAACTCAACGAAAATCTGTCCATTTTGTTCGCTATGATCATTGGTCAACAAAGAACATAAGGGGAAAACAAGTCTGATTTTGGTTCTTCTCTACTCCTTCCCTAGTGGGCCGGGCCTATATAAAAGGAGCCCAATTAAATGACAGTCGTTGAAGTTAATAGTGTTTGGCTGGAGGAAAACCAAGAAGAGGGAAAATGTTCAGTCTGCTTCTTCGTAGAAATTCTTCAGCACTGTTATCTCTTTCTTACTCCCAAGTTCAACCTCCAAAACCTTCTTACTTACTCCCATACCACTCCCTCTCCACCACGCCGCCGCCACCACCACAAGATGCCAGCATAGCGAAACTCATTCTCTGCTCCGACCCACGAACCCTAACGCAAACACTAGTAGACCCAACAATTCAATGGACCCCGGAGCTCACCGACAGTGTCCTCAAGCGCCTCTGGAACCACGGACCCAAGGCTCTCCACTTCTTCAGAACCCTAGATCGCCACCACCCCACCTACGCTCACTCCTCTTCCTCCTTCGACCTCGCCATCGACATCGCCGCCCGCATGCGCGACTACAAGGCCGTATGGGCTCTCGTGGCCCGGATGCGTAATCGCCGCCTCGGCCCTGGACCGAAAACCTTCGCGATCATCGCCGAGAGGTTCGTCGCCGCCGGCAAACCCGATAGAGCTGTCAAGCTCTTCTTATCTATGCACGAGCACGGTTGTTTTCAGGATTTGAATTCGTTCAATACGATTCTTGATGTTCTGTGTAAATCGAAACGCGTCGAAATGGCGTATAATTTGTTTAAGGCTCTAAAGGGTAGGTTTAAGGTTGATTGCGTTAGTTATAATATAATTTCAAATGGGTGGTGTTTAATTAAGCGGACGCCCAAGGCACTTGAGGTGTTGAAGGAGATGGTGGAGAGAGGATTGGAACCGAGTTTAACCACGTTTAATACAATGCTTAAAGGTTATGTTAGAGCTGGTCAGATTAACGAAGCTTGGGAGTTCTTTTTGCAAATGAAGAGAAGGAAATGTGGGGTTGATGTTGTTTCTTATACCACCATGGTTCATGGGTTTGGCTGCGCCGGCGAGATTAAGAGAGCTAGAAGAGTTTTCGATGACATGATTGGGGAGGGTGTGCTCCCTTCTGTGGCAACTTACAATGCACTGATTCAAGTTTTGTGCAAGAAGGATAGTGTTGAAAATGCCATCTTGGTGTTTGAGGATATGGTGAGGAAGGGGTATGCGCCTAATTGGACTACTTATAATGTGGTAATCAGGGGATTGTGTCATGCAGATCAGATGGATAGGGCTTTAATGTTTCTGGAAAGAATGAAGGAGGATGATGAGTGTGAGCCAAATGTTCAGACTTACAATATTGTAATTCGTTACTTTTGTGATGCCGGAGAGATTGAAAAGGGGTTGGATGTATTTCAGAAGATGGGTAGTGGGGATTGCTTGCCCAATTTAGATACTTATAATGTTTTGATAAGTGCCATGTTTGTGAGGAAGAAATCAGATGATTTGCTGGTGGCTGGGAAGTTGTTGACCGAGATGGTGGACAGAGGATTTCTGCCCCGGAAGTTCACTTTCAATCGGGTCTTGAATGGGCTTTTGCTAACTGGCAACCAAGGTTTTGCAAAAGAGATATTGAGATTGCAGAGTAGATGTGGCCGTCTTCCTCGTCAGCTCAAATTGTGAAAGTGTACTGGCTTTTGAATTGGCTCATGCATTTGTAGATTTTTCTTAAATCCTCCTTTGACTGTAGAGCCAATGTTACAATGTTACCAAGGGCTTCTGATCGTGCTTGATGATGAGTGCCATTGTTTCTGTCTCTAAAATGGTTTTTGAGGATGTGCTGCTGCCTTGACCTTCAACAGCAATCGCGATCACATTAGTGATTTCAGTTGGCTCCTAAATTGGGACTTTGGGTGCCTTTTTTGCAATCAGTCCGCACAACAGGACCAGGACTTATATTATGTATGGTGTGGTTGGAAAGTTCTTGAG
Organism: Pterocarya stenoptera; assembly: GCA_003123785.1. Taxonomy (NCBI): domain Eukaryota; kingdom Viridiplantae; phylum Streptophyta; class Magnoliopsida; order Fagales; family Juglandaceae; genus Pterocarya; species Pterocarya stenoptera. The sequence goes on along the minus strand of QEOT01007865.1, from coordinate 46,667 downwards.
AATATGAAATCCTCTCATCTTCAGCCATTTCTCGGTAACACATTGCATTTTTTTATTATTATTATTATTGGTACCGGGTATCCTGAATAAAGTCCTAACTAATCCTGTAGATGCACAGGTCCTCTTCAGAAGGGAGTTTATCGTGAGTGCACTTCGGATAATTCAAATAGAAACTTTCTGAGTCCGACGGCCCCTACAAATAGCGTTTTGGGGAGCAATTGATACAGGACAAGAGGAGTTTATGGTTACTGGGTTTGATAACCTTCGAGGTTGCTTTCTTCATCCTTCCTAGTGCTATCTCATGTTCTTGCAGCATGATCACTGCCATTTCATGTAACGGCACCCAATTTTTCTGATTCGGCAGCTCCATCTAACTTTATATGATTATCAATCAAATAAATAGTTATTCTATGTATGATATACACTCAACCATTCAGTCCAACAGTTTGTTCTCTCCTGTATTTGATTGAGATGATAAGAAGATTAATGCATTGTTCAGTGATAACATATTAACACAGGTTTAAATTTTATATCCATTTGCTATCAGGAAAATGTTCAGGATCCATTTTCACCAGTCTTGATACAAAACATTTAGGGTGCAGTTTGGACAGTGAGTTAAGATGAGATGAAAGTTGAAAATTAAAAATTGAATAAAATACTGTTAATTATTGTTTTACAAATTGAAAAAGTTGAATTATTTATTATATTTTGTATAAAAATTTAAAAAAATTATAATGATAAGATGAGATGTGATTACACGATTCTTATATCAAAATGGAGCTATTCCGGATAAATAACTTGTCTGCCTAGTAAAAACCTACCCGTTCACCACACCTAAGAATATAAGAAAATAAAAAACAATATTTTACCACACATTACTTCACTTCACTCTCTAGATGAGACTTCTTCTTCTTCCATGTTCTTATTCTTCCCTCTACTTCTTTTCCTCTCATTTCTCAACCTCTCTTGGAAGTAGACATTGTTGAGAAGTAAAACTTTGGAGGCCGAGAGATCCGTGGCGGTCTCTTGACGTGCAAGAGTTTTTTCAAAATAGATATCGAGTTTATCTCTTTCATATCATGCAAGATTATGGCTTGATTGAAGAGCAAACGTGGCGTTTGGTCATGGTCTTGTGATTGTGTTGGTTGGTGAGTCCCCATATGGCTGGATTGTGCAATTCGTCTACTTATAAAACAAGTGCAAGCAGGTAGATACGACGATAAGGACAGAGGCAAAGTAATAAAATAGACACCCCACCCAAGCAACAACGAGGGGGATGGGGGAGGTAACAACTAGGGGTGTAAATCGGTTCGGTCCAATCTGAGGGCCGGGTAATTTTCGGTCCATCATTTTTTTTATTTGTGAATTGGACTGGACCGAACATCCATAGGGATTGGACTGGACCGGTAATCGGTTTGGTCGATTCGTTTGGTTCGGTCCAATTTTTTTTCTTCCTTTTTTTCAAATAAGATAATAAAAAAATTATTTAAATTACTAAATTAAAATTAAGTGAATTAGTAATGTGTATTATGTAACTAACACATTAAAAAAATATTTTATCTGGTCAATGATAATAAATTAGATGAAAATTATATCATTAACTTATATAATTATTATATAAAAATAATTTATTAAATTATGAAAATTCTTTTTAAAATATATATAGGAGTTCGGTCTGGTCCAATTCGAAATCTATAGACCTTGGGACCGGACTGAATTTTCTCGGACCAAATTTATGGGATCGAAATCAATCCATTTAGAGGACGGTTCGATCTTATCCGAATCAAACCGTTCGGTCTAGTCGATTTTTTAGGTCCAAACCAACTAGCTTACAACCTGGTGACAACCTGCTCGTCTAGGGTGAATAGCAACCTTAATCATATTGATACAAAATACTTTCTATACTTTGTGTGACAATATTCCACATTAATAATGTTTTAATAAATAATATTGCAAAAACTTTTTTTTTTTCAGCACAATATTCCTAATCCATGATTAATGGGTTTCAAATTTTATTTTGTGTAAGCTTTGGTTGAGTTTTCAAAACCTAAAACTTCCTTCTCTCCATTGATTTTTTTGTTAAGCTGTTGTCCATCCCAGCTTGCCCTATTTACCAAATTACTATGAATGGAACCGTTAGTAAATTATTACAAGGAAGACCTCCTACTAAATCGCTACTTATCTTGATTTTTCTTTTTCAAATACCTTTAACTTTCATTTCATTTTTCTATTAGAAAATTGGTTTTCAAAATATTTTGAATAAGGTTAGTTAATATAAATGGAAGCGGAATTTTTCTACTGACCCATGGGTAAGGCCTGGGTAGGACATCCGAGGCTCATCCCGGCCCAAGCCTCATTCCCCAAATGGCCCTAATGCCACTTAAGGAGCTCGACCCCCAAATTATTCCAACCAGAGGGGGGGCATAGCATAGGAAAACTAGTTGACAGGGACAAACTGGACTCGCCACTCATGACATCACCTGCGACACCTAGTAATAAAATATTTGCACCGACAAGTAGGCGGGAAAAGCGAGCAGCCCTCCATTCTCTAATAAAGGGTATGAAGAATAAAAACGCCGATCATCTACCGACAAGACGCCCTTCGAGGAGCTATGCCGTATTAATGGCGCCACTCCCAAACTCTATGCCACATTAAAAGACCTTGACTGGACTACAATGGGAGGGTGACATGAAGCCCCTGACACCGAGTACGGGATCCCCCTACCCCAACCCAAATCTCGTATATAAACTGTCCTCCAAGTACAAATGTTTCTCTCTGAACTCGAAAATTCCAACACGACTTACTGAGATGATCGACTAACTTTGACATTGGAGGCTCCCTAGACCCCACCGAACCCCCTTTGTTTTCCCTTGTGTGCAGATAAGAGAACCTCGTCTGGGGTTGCTGGAACCAAGCTTAGGTGTATGAAACACAATGTTAACAAGAAACAACTAAATGGGCTAGGCAAATTGAATAGGTTGAGATGGTGGATCTATGTGATTCATAACCCCTCTTACTATAATGAATCTCATGGTAAGTGGTATGTTTATAGAAAAACTCTAAATACAAGCGACTTCGCACACCCCTTGCACACCACGTCTGCTTAGCATGGGACCCATGAAATGAAATGGGGTGTTTTGATCTTGCGAAATGGGACTTTTTCAGATGATCAGGAAACAAAAATGTGATGGGGGAAAACAAGTGGTTCTCCTTCCATGTCCCTTGTCCATTCATTCTCTCCTCCACGATCGCATTTTATAGCATCTTGTAGCTCTGTTATAAATAATATGAATGCAAATGAACGGGCCCCAGAGAAGCTACCCTCTTCAATTGATATGGAAAGTCTTATGTCCCAGGTCATGCAAACTCCTTCATTGAATGGCTAGTTGACTAGTGTTTCAGAGCAAGCTGGGGTTGGCTTTTCTAATTTTCCTAGGATGTTTCAACAGGTTGTTCCTTGTTCTGTTTTATTGGATGTGGTTTAGGAGTAGCGGCAGCGGCAGCGGCACCAGTTGAATTCTCCCTCACCGTCGACGTCCCCACCACCATCAAACTCATTGTCATCTTCTTCACTCTCGTTCTCACGGTTGGTTCCTTCTTGTTCTTTGCTTTTGTTTTCATTCCCATTTTCCACATTGTCTTCTTTGTCGGGAAAGACAAGCTCTAAGCCAAAAAAAGGTCTGTCGTCGTCGATGTCTTCATCGGTCTCCCCAACACTACTTTGAGCAACAATGGTGCTATAGTGGTTGTCCTGGCGGCGCGTAAGGAAGATCTCTCAAATACTTGAGCAAGCTGAAAGCTTCCATAGTTGGGAGAGCTAGTGTACAAGTGGGAAATGGATTCAGTTACGGCTTGTAGAAAGGGCTTGGGGGTAGAATGAAAGAGAGGGAAACAAGGAAATTGAGCTAGGGAGAGGAAAGAAGGTTTACGGGAGCCTTAACTTAATGGGTTTGCACGAGTAGCACTGGTACTGAAAATCCTAGGCAAATCAACCTACTCTTAGCTTTTTCCTGCCATGGAAGCTGAAGCCCAATCGCACTATAGTGAGCCAAGCTGAATGCAGGGGAAAAATGGAACCAAACTTTTTAGGGGTTTGTGTCAGTTCTCTCAATGTATTTTTCAATTTTTTTTTAATAAAACAAGTTCCGCCACGTTAGTCAGGGTGCGAAAGGGGTGCGCGAAACCGACTGTATGTAGCAGTTCTTATGTTTATATGCATTAAATAAATAACAAAATTATGTATCATATAACAACATCTGTCTTATGACAGATATTGAGTGATTTTTATTTAAATGACGAAATTATGGAATCATTTAAAGTGTATTGCATTAACAAATATAATTAAAAATGATTAGAATTTTAAAAGTGAATAATTATACTCATAATCCTTACACCACACATTTACTTTTATTTTTTATTTTTATTTTTTTCTCTTTACAAGTATGTGATGTAAAGATGATAAAGTTGTGCAAATCCTCCGCCGACTCCAACTTTGGCTAATGCCCGCTTCGCCTCCATCTCCTAAGGAGTCGAAATTCGAAGCCACTTTTGCCATTTTATATTAGCTTGTTTTCATATGTCTGAACCAACTTTATTATTTTTTTATCTGAACCAACGTAGAGACTAATGTGTCTTTCTCCGTAACCAACTTTATTAAGTTTACTTTTTATGTGCTTTCATTTCTTTGGTTGAAATCATCATCATTTTTCACTTGTTTTTTAATTTTTGGATCAAGCGAGTTGGTGCAAACTACAAATGGTCTGCAACTGACAAGACGTCTCCTTTTCCTGACATTTAAAGGAATTGCGCCAGCTGAAAGACTTCCCTCTAATATTAGAAGAGGAAAAATTCTACATTCAGTCCATCCAAGTAAATGCCGCGTAAGCGGTTGTTGATGTGGCAAAATGCCATTGAAACGAACCGTTTCATGAACCGTCCCTCAAAATTTTGTTTACATTTCATTCACTCCCTCTATGAGTTTCCTCTTTTCCTCAGTCCCTCCCTCCCTCTCTGTGTCTTCTCTCTGCCTCAAGAACTCCTTCCACGAAATGCATCCCGTCAAAGACGATGAGTCCATCCCCTGAAAGCACCGAAGAAACCTTGACGGCACGTCCCTCCCCTTGAAATTGCCGCCCTCCCTCCCTCAGCCGACTGATGGAAGTTTGACAATATAACCATATGTGATGTTCTTTTCTTCCTTACTTGATCTGATGGTGGTTTAGTACTTTGGTTGTGTTTTGTTGTTGATTTTGCCGATGCAGAGGGGGAAAGGGAAAATATATGGGTTTGCTTGATAGTTTTATGCAGTGTTGAGACTCTAGGAGGATGAATAGTAAAGAAGGAAAAGAAAAAGTAAAGTTATAGTTTTTCTTTTCTTTTGTTGTGGCTTTGTTGTTATCGAATGAAATAATGAGGAGCAACTGAAAAAGAAAAGAAAAGAAAAGGGAAATGGAAGTGTCAGTGCGTATGGAAATGAAAGAGAAGTTCCAAAATGCACTCAAATGGCGGTCAATTCTGGCAAGAAGAAAACCAGAGGAAGAAGATGAGAAGCCAAGCGGGATTTGAAAGCATTGCACACTGTTTTTTATTGATTTTTTTTTTTAATAAGAGCTGCCACATCAGCTGACTATGCGGCGACTGTAGCCGGTGATTGTATATAGCGGAACTGTTAGAAGAGATTTGAAGTCACCAATGACATAAAGACTTCTCTTTGGCTCTGAATATAAAAAAGAAAGAAAAAAAAAAGACTTCCCTCTTCAACTGCTCCAACATGCGAGAAGGCTCCATATCATCTCCGAGCTCTTTTTCACTACCGCGTCTCTACCCATTTCCTTTTATACTTTTGTGAAATGCATCGGAATTTATCGGCTTCATATCATCATGGTGGTTTCAACAATGTCGATTATACCACAACGGCACAACCACATTTTGACGGCCGCAGCCATCCGAGTCATCTCTCTCTCTCTCTCTCTCTCTCTCATGTGTTGCTTTGACGCTCCGAATTCGAAAGCTTCGATTGGAGTTGGAGTCCGCTCCTGAATGGAGTCAGAGTTTAAAAGTTATATATTTTTGGACAATGTGAAAAATAGAGTTTTACGTTGTCCAATCAGAGTTTGACATGTATGCATTTTAAAAAATGTAAAATAGAATTGGTTGTAAGAAAAAATCGAATTAGTTGTAGTTCTCCCCCGCTCTCAATTCCTGTGTTTCTCCCATCCCCACACTCGATTCCTATGTTTCTCCTCCCTCTCTCGATAATAGCCTATTCTTATGTTTATAAAAATTGAATTATCACATACTACTTGTCTAAATTAATAAATTAATTGTTGGCCAAATAAAACACAATAAATAAGAAAAAGAAACAAATACTTTTTTGCGCAAAGTGAAACTAGAAAGGCATTGGAAGTAGTAGGACCAACAACTGCAAGAGCAAGAACCTCTAGTTAGGTTTGATGTAGTGAGCTTAGGCGAAAATTCAAAAGGATGCCCTTTTATTTTTTATAAAATAATGTAGTGCATTGTTAAAGATCTAACTATTGATTTAAAAGTTCTAGGACTGCTGGATACTAATTTGGTTAAACCTTTAACTCTCAAGATCATAACATTCCACCACACTTCCAGATCTAACGTCCACAGCGGCCCACTCTATCGACATTGACCCGTTGGTAGCCCTTTCCCTTTTGGTAGCTTAACTCATCTATTGGTATTCAATTACTTAACATTATGCCCATACAAAATATCAAGACATTTTAATTCAGCCTATAGGTTGCCCCCTCCGTGACTTGAACTCATGATGTGGTCCCTACTCTGATATTAATTGTTAAAAACCCAACCATTGATCTAAAATTCTTAGAACTGTTAGATATTAATTTCGTTAAACCTTTAACCCTTAAAATTATAACATTTATTCTGAAATTAAACCACTTATAGAGATTAGGAGATGAGAAGAAAAATCGATTTCTTGCATTGGAGAGAGAGACGAAGACCAGATAGGCTAGAGGGAGAATGAAGATTCACGAGACGAGAGAAAAAGAGCGACTTGAGAGAGAGAGAGAGAGCAAAGATTCACCAGATGGGATGAAGATGAGAAAGAGAGACCAAAAGGAAAAAGAAAGTCTAGAGAAAGGAAGAAAACGAACGGACGAATAGAGAACTGTGGAGAATGCGATAGAACAGAGGGTAATATTCTACAGTCGCACCCACAATAAACAAAATGAATTTCTTACGTGTTTTCTTTTTATTGGACGGTGTAAACTTCAAGTTACACCATGACTGATTTGAAGCTTTTTCTCATTTGGAAAACATATTATCATTTTTCCTATATTTTTTTCTACCTTATTTTAACGTTGGACTTGTCGGTAAAAAAGTAAGAATAATATTCCAGACTGTTAAGAGTGTGGCCCAGCCCAGCAAGGCACAGGTGTTATTTCAAATTCGGGAGACCACTCGCACGTGGATGGCGGATTCGGAGGCGCGTCAGAATAAACCGAGAATTTCAAATTCCCGCTTTTTCGAAACCAAATACAAGATTTGGATCCAAACCAAAGTCCAAACTCCAAGCCCTCCTCAATTTCAAATTGCCGACCCCGCCATTCCCCTAACCCTCCCCCCTTCTTTCTCCCCCTTTCTTAACGGTCCTCTCACCTCTCCTCAGACTCCACCTCTCGCTCTCTTCTATCTTACCTTCGCTTCACTTCCCTCCAATTCTCAACCCTGAGGCTTGCAGCACTTGGTTCGGCCACTCTCCCCCTCGGATTCACACCGTCGATGGCCTTGTCTTCGTCTTCTGCTCTAGCTGAGCCCTCGACGAGGCACCACGCCTATAGCAGAAAGCAGAAGTCCCTCGGCCTTCTTTGCTCCAAGTACTTTCTCTCTACTTTTTCTCTTCATCGTGAAATATATATTCTTTTTCTTCTTTTGATTTTCGTTCGTTGGCAACTTCCAGTTTCTTGAGCCTTTACGATCGAGACGACGTCCGGTCCATTGGGCTTGACGACGCAGCTTCGAGATTAGGTACAATTTCTAACCTTTTCATGTATTTATCTAAGTTTTGAATTTTGTGGATCTAATGAGATTTGGGATTTTCAGGTGTTGAGAGGCGAAGAATTTACGATATTGTAAATGTCTTGGAGAGTGTTGGGGTGAGATTTTTAAACTTTGACCATCTTAAATTTTGAATTTTTTTAATATAAATGTGCGTGGGTATAGTCGTAAGCTTGAATGGGTGTTTGACTTTATTTTTTAGGTCCTTGCAAGAAAAGCGAAGAACCAATACAACTGGAAAGGATTTGCGGCAATCCCTAAGGCTTTGGCTGAGCTTAAGGTGATTTTTATCTTTCCTTTATGATTGCAAGTCTTCTTTTTTTTTTTTTTNTTGATTTCCTCTCTAGTTAGTCATTTGTTTGATTTTTTTTTTCTTAATAATTTCTAGGCAGAATTGATATCCCTTGATGATGCTGCGAGGTTACTGCTTGGGGATGGCCACAATTCTTCGTTAATGAGAAGTAATAAATGTTATTTGCTTTCTTTATTCTTATCTACTAACTGCAATGAACCTGAAAAGGAATCTAAAATCTTTTTGGCATTGAAATTTTGCAGCAAAAGTTAGACGCCTATACGATATTGCAAATGTGTTGTCTTCAATGAAACTAATTGAGAAGGTAAAACGGTAGTGCAAAAGTGCAAGGCCTGTTTAAACTTGATCTTTTTTGTTCTCTACAATTCTACTTAGGGCTGCACACTGTCTGGTCCGGTCCGGCGATGGATTGAATGTTTTTGGTCTATCATTTTTTCTGAATTAGATCGGACCGAACATCTAAGGGGACCGGTAGCGGTCCAGTCCGGTCCATTCAGTCCAACTCTTTTTTTTGTTTTTTTTTTTTCTTTTTATAAAATTTTTTAAATCAATTAATAAAAAAATTTATTTATAATACTAAATTAAATTAAGTGATTTATTAATGTGGATTATGTAACAAATTCAATAAAAAAATATTTTATATGGTTAATGATAATAAATTAAATAAAAATTATATTATTGATGATGTTAATTATTATCTTATTACTAATTTAAAGTATGTTAATGCATAATGAGTCATATACAACTTTTAACATTTTGTATATATAGTGATAAGCATAAATAATTTAATTATTCATATATATTACATTCATAATTGAAAAAGATACATATTTAACATATTATTATAAATTTATAAATTATACATATATTATAACTCTTGATACTTAATAGTATTAGTAATACATTAAATAATATATTAGCACATTGATACTAAATATAAATAGTTATAGATTTATAGTGATTAGTTATTATGAATTATGATTAGTATAATTATATAATAATATTAGTATAAAATATTAGAATATTAGTAATATAGTGTAGCTATATATTAGTAATATTAGTATAAATATAATTATATAAGTATAACTATAGTCTATAGTTAATAGTTATAACTATACTAAATCATTATAATTTATACTAATATATAATATAGTTATACCTATACGAAATCATTATAACTTGTATTAATATATAATATAGTTATAACTTATAATAAATTACTATAATATAGTATAATTAAACTAATATAACAATTAATATAACCATTTGTATAACTATATAAATATATAATAATATTAATATAAAGTATTAGACTATTAGTAATATAGTATAGCTATATATTAATAATATTAGTATAAGTATAATTGTATAAGCATAACTATAGTCTATAGTCTATACTTAATTATAATATAATATAATTATATAGATAATTAATTATATATAAAAAAATATATAGAAAATACATTCGGTTCGGTTCAGTCTGAAAAGCCTCCAGACTACAGATTGGACTAAATGAATTCGGTAAAAAAAAAATTGGACTAGTCCGGTCCGGTTCGGTCCAAATTGACTAGTCTGGTCTGGTTTTTTCGGTCTGGACTGCCTGATGCTCACTCCTAATTCTACTAAGACGGTGTCTGATACAATTACATCATTTGCTTATCTCAAGCGTTTCTTGAATGACGTGCAGACCCATACGTCAGACACTAGGAAGCCTGCATTCAGGTGGTTAGGATGCAGAGGCAAAGATGACAGTGTTTCTGTTCCAAATGATTCTAGGAAACGAATGTTTGGAAGTGATGTCACAAACATCAGTTTTAAGAGGAACAAAGTTGACTCATTATTTGATGGAAATTCAAAAGGGGATCCGAAGGCAGAAAATCAAATAAAATATGGCAATTTGGGAGATGAGGTTGATGGAAGGAATTTGGAACATGACTCGAGACAAAGTTCAAAAGGCTACCAATTTGGTCCCTTTGCTCCCACCAGTGCGGCCAAAGTTGGTGTTCCTGAGAGCAACAATGTAAAGCGAGTTCATGATTGGGAGAATCTTGCCTCTACATATCGTCCTCAGTATCAAAACGAAGGTATCATTTTATGCTCTTTTGTAGGTCAGGGAAAGGCATCTCTCTTGGGCTTAGAGTCTTCATTATTGACTCTCCATCAGAGATCCCATAAGTGAAGTGGGTTGTCAATGATCTAGGTTCACCTAGGGTACCAAGTGAAAAAGTTATTAGATCTCTGGAGGTGGCATTCTCTCACCAGTGTTATTCTGCACGATCGTTTTGCTCATTGATGTGTGCTTAGAAGTCTTGATCAATCTGCCATCTATATTTCACTAAAAAAAAATCTTCCATCCATATAAATATGGTCAGAGTGACAAGCTAATTTGAAATATGCAAATCCATGGTAGAGTGAGTTTTATCATACAATATGTCCTCTTCATATTGTCATATCAAGCTAACAAGCTTTAATCTTCCAAGTATCAATATTTATGAAATGGGTTCTCCTTGATGTCCTTTGCCATTTATATAGTTGTCTTTTACATTCTGCTAGGCCAATTTCTGTTTTCGTTTGATGCTGCAAAATGAGTAATGCAAAGGTCTATTGACAATGCAGCTTTGAAAGACCTCTTCTCTCATTACGTGGAAGCGTGGAAATCATGGTACTCCGAAGTTTCCGGGAAAAAGTCATTACAAATTTCCTGATTCTTCCCACCAACGAGCGCTGAAAAAGGTTCAGCAATCAAATAGCATTCTTTTTTCTAGTGATCTGACAAGGAAGAGCTTACTCCGTTATGGATGCATATTCTCAATGCGACAAGTTAGAACGGCCACCCCCATGAAGATATTCATTCCTCACGGTCTTTATAGTCTTACACATTTTCTTTTCTATTCTTGTGCGCTTTGGTCTGGTCGTCCATTAACATGTCTTGGTTTGTTTGTTACTATCAGAGTCTTGTACTCAAGAAGTCGTTGGAACTGAGTTTGTGCGATTTTTCAGCACTCTGAAGAAGTCGCATACCTAGCCTCTCTTGTATTAATGTTCCATATAACATACTTATCATTGTTTTTGTAACGAATGAGCGACTTAGTCCAAGAGCTTGTGAGTGTCCAAGAGGGATTTTTGACACTTCAGACAGTTTCCCCCCACCCCTAGTGCTTTGGTCAAGAGTGCGGGTATAAGTTAATAGCACTATCCAATTAGAGATTGGCACGTTAGTTTATAAATTAAGGTGACCCCACTTGTTTTTTTTATATCATTCTTTTCAATTAGAAGATCTTGTTATACTGACAAATTTAAAATGCACATCACCGAAAAAAACCTTTCAAATTTTCAGGCCAAACTGCAATTAGATCTTGTTATGTTGAGAGAATCCCAGATATTTGAATGAAGCCAGGAAGTGAGCACATTTTAGAGCATTAGCATTGAATTTATTATTTTTATTTTTAAAATTTGATGAAAGTATATATTTTTCATAAATTTAAAACTTTTTTATCCATAATTTTATATTGAATTAGTTATTAGATTCATTAAAATAATAAAATAATAATATTTTTTTAATAATAATATTTTTAATTTATTTATTTTTCATATTTTACAATTACATTAATTATATGATAATTAATAATTTAATTTGATATTTACATTATTATTTTTCAATTTAAAAATATTGTGGCTCAAAATTGGAAAACAATAATTTAAGTAAATAAAATAATGGTTATAGAGTGTGAATAGTGAGTCTTCAAATTTGAAGGTGAAAGGAAATGTACTGTAGTTAAGAGTATTAGTATTGGCTTCATCAAAATTATTTTCAAAATTTGATGAAAAGTACATGTTTTTCATAAATTCAAAATCTCCCTATCCATAATCCCACATTAGATTAGCTATTAGATTCATCAAAATAATGATATAATATTATTTTTTTAATAAAAATTTTTTAAATAATTTTTTTTCATATTTTACAATTACACTAACTATATGTACATTAATAATTTAATTTGATATTTAAATTATTGTTTTCCAACTAATTTTTTTTTCTCAACTTAATTACCCAACAAACACATTTCATAAACTAATTTTCAAATCCAAAATAATGAGATAGACTTATGAATAGTGAGTCTTCAAATATGAAAATAAAAATAGATTTCCCGTAGCTTAAAGTTTGAGTTTTATGGTTTGCCGAATTCAATGCCAATATCTTTGCTCACAGTTCATTCAAATTTTAGGCATTTATTCATTTTGCCGATACCGCAACCAGTGTTCTAAAAGCTTAATATTTGAGCATATGGTGAATTCAATACCAGAATTTTAAACTTAAAATTATCAAATTTTGAAGATTGGACTCATTTAATGAGTCCAATACTAGTGTTCGTACATAAGTTTAGATTATCCTTGAGATTTGAATACTCTTGAATTTTACAGTGCCTCCATGGCTCTTGCAGCTGGATGTTTCCAAAACGTTAGCATCTCCTTTCCAACACAAGTCTTGCAGCCAGCCCTTTTGAAACTCACTTTGCATCACAAAATTTATTAGATTTCTATTTTTCTATAGATGATTGAGTATGAAATGAAAGTTGATCTCCTTGCAAGAAGTAAGGCTAGTTACTTTGGGATGATTCTGGGCATTACGATTTTTTTTTCAGAAAATAATGAGATGCTAACCTGAGAGATTTTAAAACATAAATAAATTTAAAAAACTTCTCCCAGATAAACAATAATATGCATGTACCATCAGAGGAATGGCTCGATGCGTGACACCCTTTTAGTTGCAGGGTATCATATCACGTCAATACGATGGTGAAAATGAAAGTGCAGTGCATAAAATAGCTCACCCGTTTTGCATGAACAGAAATAATGAAGCAGCCAAACAAGAAACTCATTCTTATTAGAGAAATGCCAATTTACAAAAGGAAAATAAATTATTTAATGTTGGCTTCCGTACTAGAAATCCAGCAATGAGGATTGAAATAATAACACTAGTGAGAAAGCTTAGCAATAGCTTTGAGAACTCGTCTTGCTTGCTTTATCATAGAATTATTTCCTCTTGAACACTGACATTGAGAGTCTTGTTTGGTAGAACAATGCTGTTAACCACCACCACTTCATCTTCAACAGACACAGCCTCACCTGCCATTACAAAATAGTGAACGTCAGATGGTGCAATGTGTGATCTTGATTTTCTTGTATAGAAATACAGGGAGAATGCATAACAGCACCAAGTATTGTAACCCCAAGTTTTGCGTTGTAGTCTCCGCTGGCCTGAAATCAATTGACAAACTTAGTCAATTACGAGATGCGCAGATGATACAGAATTTAAAAGAAAAACCGGAAAGGCAGCACGAAAATAAATGAACTTGATAAGTCTCGTGCAAGTAACAAGAATATGTTGTCTTCCAACTATGATGCTTAATCAGAGATACGATTATGACATGGGAATCGGAACTGGAGTCCTGTTATGCAACATGACATTGCAAAAAATGCCCCACTTCCATTTTTCTCTTTTACGAAGAGGAAGCTACTAGATGGTCTACATATTCGGGATCCACCAGAATAAAGGTCAATCCTTTCCTGATGCTGGCAGAAGAACTAAAAGGTATTAATTATTGAACTATGTCTGTGATGGATGACATCGCATGTGCCATGGTCCCTTTCAATTATTGGAACCCTTTTGTGCAGATGGAACCATATTTACTGTGGTTCCAAACTCAACTATAGTGCTTAATGCACACTTTGAACAACATTCTAGGGAAAAAAATCAAATCCTCCAGAAAGAACTCACGGCTCAGGGATTAGACAATAAGGAAACCACAATCTTTTGATGAACAATTGTATCATATTAGAAGAAAACAAAATGCGAAGTTATGAACTTGCCTGGACACGGGACCATCTCCCAATAGAGGACTTCCATCCAACAATAGCATGAATAACAACTGCATTTTCCTGAAAAACCACAAGTTCAAATGTCACACTTAAGGTAGACTTATGCATGCACTTCATACCCTTTGATTAGGTTATGTACCTTAATTTCAACATCATCAAGGATGATACAACTGATGAGCCTTGCGCCAGCTCCTATACGAGCATTTGCAGATATCGAGACATTGGGACCAATCTGTTCCACCACAGCAGAAAAGTACATAGTTGCAAATACACAATTTTAGTCAGTCCAACTAGATGGAAATAAGCAAAACCACTTCTATACTCAATGACTTGAGGACAAGGTAGTATGTGTTTCCAGGTTAAGTTGGATAGCATTCTGTGGCATGCAAACTTGCAACTCATGCACATTACCTACTCTCTCTCTCTCTCTCTCTCTCTCTCTCTCACACACACACACACACACACACATAATGAACACGGTGAAACATCAAAAAGCTTCAATGGAATCACAGCTAAATTTCCCCTTTCTAGTAGTATTAGAACTACAGATCAATAATGTGGTTCTACAATTTAAAAAAATGTTCATAGATTGGTGACACTCTATCCAGAGTGCATAATCTGATAATGGAATGATCACCTTAGCAGTTGGATGCACTTTTGCCGATGGATGAATATAAACATCCCCAGAAATGGTAGCACTCTTCGTGCCATCCCCACTAGCCAAAAGATGGGGGGAGGTGAACCGGAATTGTGCAAGATACAGTGCAGAACATTTCAAGGACATCCTGCAATAATCAACCCAAAAATTCACACAATGGTCCTGATTGAAAGGGCTAAGTTAATGATTATTTTCCAAGGACATCCTACAGCCTTCAACACCCTGGTGCTATGCTTACCCAGGAGTTTTGATCTGTTCCCAGAAGTCCATGGTCTCATATGTATAGAACTGCTTCTTCCCTGCAAGAGGTGATAGAATATCTTGATCCAATCTTACAAAATCTGCGGGAAGGTTCCTGCTGAAGGACCACTTGTGTCAGGACCAGGAAATGGAGAGAAATCAATAATAATCCAAGATTAAGCAGCAGTGACATAGTTGTACTTGTTAAATTTAACTTTATAATTAACAGGTGGAAATAGTGATATGTGTATAACAAAGTATGCCACGAGTTACAACTTGACCCCAACAAACCCATCCTGGCAAAACCCACACCATACACATGCCTAACTCCACAATATGTATATAACAACCATCCTTTGTCATACATAAAATCATATCATAGATGACTTTCAATCCTACCCACGCAACTATTTAAATTTACACAAACCAATATGGCATTGTCAATCACCTTCCCATATTAGAAATGAAAGTTTCAATAAATAATTCTCTGTGCATGGTGACTATTCTGGTCAGTTCATCATTCTGAAAGGTCCTGGAAGCATGTATTGTGGGGATCACCAGATACTAATTTGTCAAGAATAGGTCAAGGACTTGTCCAGATCAGATAATAGATTTGAAAACTGTTCTTGCACAGGGCCAATATTCCTATATATTTGTTAACTAATCTCAAACTCTCTTACAATCAAACTGACTCGTGATAAATTGAAATCCATAATGGGCCTCTTATGCAATGCTTCATCACCATAAAGCAGCAAATCCACCACAACTGCCAGAAGGACATACTGCAGGCATTTTGCTCAGTTTAAATAGAATGAACAGGTTATTTTTATGTTCTAGTCCTATTGAACTGTATATATGCTGTCACTACTTCAGTTCTTGAGAATCAAGAAAACACCTACAGAAATTTGCAACCCAGTAAAAAGGTAAAACCTTGTTGCTGAATCGATGGCGTCGAAGCTGGATAAACGTCTCAGGTTCGCTGCAAATGAGCAAAAAAGAATTCAGATATTCCAGCATGATGAATATCAATGCCATGCATACATAACATGGTAAGTCAGATGAAAAAATTAGTTTCATTTTATCACCAGGCCAAGTTTATTACATTTTGAAAAGCCAAAACAAATAACCGAGGAGCAAATTCAAGATAAGTATCCATCTTGAGTTTTAACCATAACTTGAATATAGATCAAGCTATTTCAAGAACTCCTAAGTTAAGCCCACAGTGAGGCATGACAATTTAATCAAAGACCTGGATCACCAACCTCTGTCTTTCCGCTGAGTGGAAACCCCCTGGATGGCAGTGAAAATATCTGGGGTAAATATGTAGACACCACAATTGATTCGGTCACTTACCTATGTTACATCAGAATAAAAAGACCACCAGGAGAAGGAAAGAACTTCAAAAGTCAGTTAATGGAACAAGGCAATACCAAATGCTAAAGAACATGTTAAGGAGAATGATTTATAATTTACATACAAAGGTTTCAGGTTTCTCTGTGTAATGCAACAGTTCATTGGTGGCTGGATCAGCTACCAACTCTCCAAACTGGTTTGCTGACTCAGCAGAAACCTGCGCAAAGAAAGAAGAATACATAAACGATAACATTACATAAAGAAGCTCTTGCAGAATTTTGTTTGTACGCGTGTTAACCCACCTTTATTACTAGAATAGTTCCCATACCACCATATCTTCTGTGAGACTCTGCAAATATAGAAGGCAAAATAAGTGATCAAATTATTCTGCAAGCCAAGGATAATCGACCCCTAACCACCAGAAAATGTCGAAGCTGGTGCTACACAACAAAGTTTCCATACAAGACATTAAGAAAGAACAAAGGAACCATCAAATGGTAAGATTGTCACAAAAAGAAAAGATACCATCATATATCAGCAAGAAGAAAATAATTACCAAGCATTTCTGGCAGTGGAAAACTGCAGCAAACATCGCAATTGAGCAAGAAAATATGTGACTGCCAAACACAATTCAAGCATCAATATCAACACAATGTGAATACACATCATGTCAAAGTATAGAGAGACAGAATATCTTCAATCAAACAATTTTTTTTTTAAAAAAAAAAGAAGAAGCAAAAGTTAGTAATTATCAACCAGAGACAAAGTCAAAGGTAAAGACAAATACAGGGCTGTCTTCCATGATAAGGTCTCTGAAGTTATAAAGCCCACCAGCTGATCCATGTGGCTTGTCTTCCCTCAAGTATCTGATACCAGCATCAACAAAAGTAAACAGCAACATCCAAAATTCAGATCCAGACAATAATTTAGAGAAACTTGCTCATAATTTAGTTGATAATCAAGACAAAAAGATACCTAACAGGGACTCTGAGCTCATTAGAAATAGAGGAGACATATAACGCAAATTCACGCTCATCGTAGAAACCAATAAGAAAGATCTGAGCCAGGTTCGGAATCTGTAATGGAAGGAGAACACTTGATACTCAGCATACTCAAAAGATAGAAGCTAAACATATGCAGATTCACATTATAAGTTTCTTTTTTTAAAGAATATACCTTTTTACAAGCAGAAATTGGATGATGAACCATTGGTTGTCCAGCCAAAGGAAATAGCGGCTTTGGAATGTTCAATGAGAGAGGTCGGAATCTAGTACCTGCAAAATTCAAAATTAGAAACCAAAGCCAGAGGTGTTATGATTCTCATTCAAGAACCAAAGTCAGAATTCACCATAATAATCAAACCAATTTCGAAAACTACTAACAACATTTAAAGCCTATGACAATGTCACGGTCTCACGGGTTGACCATTGTATCGGAAATACTGGTTTCAAAATTAAAACAAAATGCCAGAGAGGTTTCATCACTGGACTTAAAAATTCCAAAGTTTCCATGGGAACCACAGCAGTTTTCAGTAATTTCAGTAAAATTTATCGAAAATAAGAAAAGGGGTCTGATAATTTAATCCTACACCCAAGTTTTAACATCAAGATTATTTCCAAGAGACAAATTCAGGGAGAATAACAAATGGGTGGCAATTTTCTCATTCCAATTCCAGATATCATGAAACAAGATCATACCTTTAGTGGGTCCACCGACCATGATCACGGCAACCACTCTTTCATCTGTGCTCCCCATTCTTGACCCACGGAAATTCAGATCCCCAACGCCTCAACTTGTCCACAACTCTTATATCACAAAGCTAAATCCTTTTATAAAAAGCAGCTGGTTCACACTTCATACAGAGAGCCCAAACGTACATCACTAGAAAAGAGAGAGAGAGAGAGAGAGA
>QEOT01007865.1:0-18474 GCA_003123785.1 Pterocarya stenoptera | reverse complement strand
AATGAAAACAAATGGTTAAATTAGCAAGGAACAATTTGATTTAAGTTGACAATGTCAAACAAATTGAGTAAGGCAAGCAACTGAAAATAGCAAGACTAGAGGGCCCCATGGTGGCAAAGAATTTGAAACTCCAATAGTTCTGAGAATATTTATTAATTTGAGTTGGCTTCCCACCCAG
This sequence comes from Pterocarya stenoptera, assembly GCA_003123785.1. Taxonomy (NCBI): domain Eukaryota; kingdom Viridiplantae; phylum Streptophyta; class Magnoliopsida; order Fagales; family Juglandaceae; genus Pterocarya; species Pterocarya stenoptera. The sequence goes on along the minus strand of QEOT01007865.1, from coordinate 18,296 downwards.
AGACTACAAATAAATGATTTAAACTTACAACTTGAACAAGTATTACAAAAAGTTGAAGCACTACTACTATGAAGACTCCAATGAATCATTACCCACAAAACACAAAATTTTGAGATCGTAGAGAAATACCAAAATGATATGTCAATTGCAGAAAATCAAGGACATTGATGGCCAAGAGCATAGTGACCAAAGGAGTTGGAAATATATATATTTTTAAATCTGTGATTCTTGTTGCTATTTTGCTTTCTTAAAACAGTGTGACCTGATGCTTGGTTGCTAAATGTAATACATTGACCCATTAAAGTTAACAATTTGAGCAGCAATCAGGAAAAGACAACTTGTGAAGCTACAACTTAAAGTATATAGAAAGTCAGATTAAGCACATGAATTCAGCTTTTTTTTCACTTTTACAATCATGTAGGAATATCAAATGAACTATGAAATACAAGACATGCAAATATAAATACAGCCCCGTTTAAATTGATACTGAAGATCCACGTGTGAAGGAAGAAAGATAAGGTACTATTTTTTGCAATCATCAAGCCAGCAAATATAACACTAAGAAAGAACAAATAGGAATGCATAAACATTCAACATATAGAAGCGGCAAATACCATGGAGTAATCAATCCAACCACCCCAATCGGCTCCTTAAGAACATAACTCTTGAATGTCTCCATGGGAAGGGAAACTGGTTCCTTTTGCTTTGCATCCAAACCTTCAGCAAGGTCCGCATAGTAGTCAAAGCACCCAGCAACATCATCCTGGATTACGTTAACAAGCATGAAAGGCAACAGACTCAATAGTTGACAGAAGGTTTCCACAAAGTGTCACAAGCTTACAATGTCCCATGCTGCTTCATCCAGCGGTTTTCCACAATCAATTGCTTCAAGTTTAGCTAGTTCAGATTTCCTATCTGTTATCTGCATGCATACACGACACCCAATATCAGAACATTATTGACAAAAAGCCCGCTTTGATATCCAGTCATCACAGAGCCATTTCTCTGGGATCATGCTTTCAAATCATCTGGTAATCATCGACAGTGATCTTGAACCAGATAACTGGTCTAGACATCTCTAGAATGCATATTTAGTCAGCACGTAATACGTATTGGGCACACTTCGCACGAAATGAAATCCAATTTCACACAAGATGTATGCAACTCGTGAAGTTTAAGAAACTAATAATGAATAATGGAAGGCACGAAGTATGTTCCTGTCATCTGTTCTTTAAAGCAAAGTTCACACTTTTTATTTTGAGCTATTGCATAGCAACCCTAATGGATCACAAAAATAGAATTTCAATTTCTGACACAATCCAATACCTTGGCGGCGATAGCACGCAAATACTTGGCACGAACGGCCCCGGAAGCAGAGGCCCAATCTCTGCCTTTGTTCCGAGTAAGAGCTTTCCGCGCGGCATCCACCGCAAGCTCCACATCCTCCGCAGTTGCCGCCGGTATATTTCCTGGGTAAAAAAAAAATTATTCCCACGAACTCGAATATCTTCAGAGCTCAAAACCCAAAAGCACAGAAAAAAAAATCCTAAAAATATTTGACATATAAGCTAACGTTGTAATGAACGAATGATCACAAACTTGCAGAAATCTGAACAAACTGAGAGAGAGAGAGAGAGAGAGAGAGAGAGACCGATGATCTCTTCGGTAGAGGGGTTGATGATGGGGATACGTTTCTTGAGGGCGGGTTCTCTCCATTCGCCGTCGATGAATAGCTGCCGAGATGGTATTCGGATCGCCATTTTCCACACTATTTTCCACAGTCTCTCACTCTTTAGCTGTCTCAGTCTGTATCCAGTGACGTCACTTTTTGTTTGTGACAAAATTTGATCCGATCTTATTATTATAATTTTTTAAAATTTTAATTTAATTTTTTTAAATCTTAAAATAATAATAATATTTAAAAATAATATTTTAAATTTATACCTAAAATTAAAAATACTAATCTCACTCGCTAAATCTAAAGTATAGGTTTTAAGTAAATCTCTATTCAAATGGGCCAATAACAAGTACATTTCTGTTCAAATGGGCCAATATTCTTTCAGTTTTTAAAGAAAAAATGTCAAAATCACTTTATTACCTAGTTGGAGAATCTGGTTTCCTATATTTCGGCTGTCCTGATTACTATTCCTAATGCAACTACCCCGGAGAGAGAGAGAGAGAGAGAGAGAGAGATTCAAATGTACCCTTCATGTGGTCCTCTCTTCTAAACTATGTCGTGTCGTCATACAGTTGTTGTATTAATTGTATTGTAAATAATATTATTGTCATTATAAGATAATTATAAGATTCCTATTATGAATCGAAAGGCATTGCTTAGTTTAATTTGATAATGTAATTTCTTCAAAGTCCTCCAACTGTCGTGCTTAAGCACATTTCCAATACAGAGTGCTCTTTGAATTTATGCCAATGCTAGGGATTCCTATTCGATTGGACATTTTAATTTTTTTATTTAGTAATTAAGAAAATATTGTTTAATAATATTATGAATTTTATTTTTTTATTTTTTTAAAAATATTTTAAAGCGTTAAAAAAATGATATAAAAAAAATCAAAAAGTCTTTAAAATTTTTTTTTCACATCAATTTTTAACACTTTAAAATATATTTTTTAAAAAATTTACAATATTATTAAACAATATTTTCTTAAATATTAAGTGAAAAAAAAAATTAAAAAGCCCAATCCAATTAAAAAAAAAGAGCCCAAATCGGATTCTTATCATTTTTTTTTGAATTTATCTTTTCGGTACAAAAAAAATATATTTATGGTTTAAAATAAAGAAATGTTTTTAGCAAAGATTGCATAAAAAGAAATTCCTATAAAATCATATCAATTTATGAGTTTATTTTTATAAAATTTCTTTGTGATTATATCACTTGTCTTATATAAATTGTAATGTGCATATTCCCTGGATATATAACTGTTACTAGTACACAAATTAGAGTTTATATTTTTAATTAAAATAGTAAATCTGACAATTTTATTAATCGAAATTGTGTTATTCGTTTATTGATATGATATTTATTTTATATTTATTGAATACAATAAAGTCTAAATATTTGTCATTGACAATTTAGTGCTGAAGTTGTCCCACCTCTCAGTAGATAAGATAATTGTCTCAATCTTATCCCTATTATGTTGTTTTATAATAGAAAAATTATTGGCAGAAGTCACTGTTTATGTTAGTCATTTTTGCATGTATGATGTGGCACAATCCAAACCACAAATCTACTGAATTCCATTAATTACTACACGATGAGAGAGCAGATGAGAGGGAGTCCGAGAATGAGAGAGAGAGAGCCGAGATGAGAGAAATAAAGAGCAGTCGAGAGAGATAGACGATGAGAGAGAGAGTTGATGAGAAAGATGTGAGAGAGAGAGCACAGATGAAGAGAGTGCCGGAGAGAGAGAGAGTGCACATGAAGGAGACCAGAGAGAGAGCAAAGTGGAGAGAGAGAAAATGAGGAGAGAATGAGAGAGAGAATATGAGATGTGAGATAGTGAGCGGATGAGAGATGGAAAAAAAAAAAGAAGAAGGAAGAGAAGCAGCCACATAGTGAGTGTAATGTGTGCACTACTACAGTAGTTTCTCCTTAACATTACTCTTTATAATATCCAGTAATTTCTTAATCCGAGAGGATAAGATAATAATAATATATATAATTTGTATTTGACCAGAGGTTCCTCAATCATGTTTGTAGGCAATTTAATTTCTCTGAGAATTTCACAAACATATAATTAGGTCTATTTGGATAGTGAGATGATATGAGATGAGTTGAGATATTTTATAAATAATAATGAGATTATTAATTGAAATTAAATGAGATGAAATGAGATCTCACCTCTATATTCAACAGGCCTTAACGTAAATTAATGCCACGGGAATTGCATCGTAAATTCTTATCTGAATTGCTGGTTATTTATTAAGCAATGTTACATACAATCATAAAAAATAGAGACTGCATTGTAAGTCTAGTTAATTTTATTTTTAAATTTTTTTTTAAAATTATAATAATATTCTCATCGAAATAATATTTTTTTTTATTTAATAGAGAGCTTGCATATATAGTCTCTAAAATAAAGACCGCAAATAAAAATTTTCAGATTAGTATCGGAAGTAAGTTGACGTACAATCTTATACCCTTCTTTTTCTTTTCAATTCTTTTTTTAAGGAAGAGATTCTATTAATCATGTGTACCTCGAGATTGTTAAGGATATACTCTTTTGGATCCTGTCAAAGAAGGAAAGCATCTACGTACGGCCAATAAAGCAAATTAAGAAGCCAAAATGAAAATAAAAAACCAGATTTCGACAAAGAATCAACTGCCAAGGGAGGGAAGATGTACGTGATATTATTATATGTAAATGTCAATACTATATATATATATTTATATATTCTAGCAATAAGTATTTTAAGAAGGCAAATTTTATTTATAAATCGATGTGAATAATACATCCAGTAAAATATTTATATGATATTATTTGATTTCAAAGAAATTTTTTAAAAATTTTATTATTTAAATGACGTGAATGATATACTTTACATACCAATTTAGAATAAAATAAATTTCTAGCTTATTATTATTGGGCAGAGAAATCAACATACTATTACAACCTCAGTTGTTAAAAAAAATCGATCCCATTGGCACATGATAGATTTCGGTCTCTCATTTCACCATGCAAGTAAAATCGATCTTCTTTTTAAAAAAATATACAATCTTATTTGGGAGAATATATAATAATAAAAGAATCATTAAGACACTTATTTTCGCCTACCGTTAATCAAGTATTTACAGGATTCAATTGTTTTTGAATTATAAACTCTCACATATTTCTATATGGAGAGTATTATGTAGAGTTTTCAGTCTATTTTTATTTACGTTAATAAATATAATTGATGGAGAATCACAAGTTTTAATATATAAATAGACCAAGATTCTTATCTATTATTTTCTAGGTGTTGCTTCTTTCCTTTAAGGAATATAACTGTTAGTTTTTAAATGAATAGTATTTTTATTTTAATTACTCAGAATTTTGAATATAAATATAAAATTATTAAAATAAATATATATAATATATTTGAAACGGTATGGCACATAAGCCATCTTTAAGGTGTAGTTTGAATACAGAGTTGAGATGAAGAACTCCAATCGTACGGACAATTGCTTTTGTATCCAAACGTTTATTTTAAGATTGTTGAGATGGTTTCAAATTATGCTTCACGTAACAACAAAATACTGTCAACGCATTTGTGCTTCGTCAGAAACTTGAAAAAAGGATCAGTTTTTTCAAGCACCATAGAAAACCATCTCATCGCCTTTGGCTTTTTCAGATTTTCTTTCAAACACCTTCCCCTCACTCCACCTCGTTCCTTGAACCTCACGGCATCCCTGCATCCCTCATAGTCCATCCAAGGCCAGCAGCATATCACATTTCCCACCTAACTCAACGGCAGTTGCCCCCTAATCACCTATGGAAATTGCAATTTTACAAGCACATATTTGAACCAACAGGTTTGCCGATTTTTGTACAGAGCGTCAGTACTTGAAAATGGAAAATAATCTTACGCACAATATTTTTTTATAAATTTTAATTAATTAAATTTTAAATAAAAAATATTTTTATAAAAAATTTCTTAAAAATAATTTAAATTTATAAAAATATTGTCATCTTATAATATTACTATGAAATATATTATAAAAATGAAATTTTGGGTAGGTAATTTATTAATTACGATTACCTATTTACAAATATATTTATAAATAAAATTATTATAAATACTATGCAATGATTGGTGAGACCCACATTTATCAAATCTCAAAAAAGTTAAAACTATCTCATCTCACTTCCAAATCCAAATACACAAACTTTTTAAAAATCATCTCATCTTATCTCAACTCAACAATCTTACTACTATATTTTATTTCTTATTTTTTTTATTAAGAGTTGAAAGTCACATGTCTAATAGTGATCCCCTCCCCATTTTATTAAAACTTTCACTTTTGACAAAAGAATACCTTCTACACAACTGAACCTGCCAAAAAATGTAAAATTAATTAAATCAATGTAGCGAATACCAACTCAATTACCCTCAACAATCGTGTAAAACCTCAAACTACTTTATTCGACTTGCGCAAATAAGGCAAGCCACTACAATCAGGCCGAACGATTCCCTTAAGCAAAATTGGAATGTCCTCTTGTGAAAACCAATTTTCATTGCATCCACTACTTCCCGTCCTAGCTAGTAAATCTGTTGCCATATTTCCTTCCCTGAAAACATGTTGAAACCGGAAATTTAGTTGTGATAAAATCCCACTAATTTTCTCCTAGAAATCCTCCAAATATCATAAGCTACACTTCCCATCTTTAAATCAATTGACCACTAATAAGGAATCAAACTCCAAAATAACTTTATCAACACCCAAATCACGACATTTATGTAATCCCATTAATAAAGCCTGAAGCTCTGCATGAGAATTAGTTCCCCTGCCCAGTCGAGCAGCAAACGAAAATTTCATGTTGCCGTATTCATCTCGCAATATTCCATCAGCGCCCAACTCACTTGGATTTTGTAAACAACTGACATCCATGTTTAGCTTGACCCAACAAGTATATAGTTTTTGCCAAGAAATTGCTATGACCCTTTCCTTTCTTCTTATCTTAATTGGCGACTGCAGCATCGTAAGCACCTCAAAGTCCCTTCATCCCAAGCGAGAGCCATCCTTCAGTTTTAAACCAACCCAGTTGATCCAAAATTTGATAGACCTCCACAGCAAGCCAACAGATTCCTTCCTTCCCTCCATTTTGACTGAGCACCTCCAACACCACAACCTCCACGTTATGATACTCGAAATTAATCCAAGTAAATTTCCAACCTGCGATGATGACCTCTCTATGCATTTAAACCAAGCCTCAACCTTTTCTCACCATGACTTGTTAACTACATATGGAACACCTAGAGCATGAGAGCAAAATTTCCAGATAGCCGTAGCTATCTCCCCCCCATAGAGTACATGATTCAAATCCTTAAATGCCCCATGTCGACAGCACTCATACTTAGACACCATAGGAATCCTAAGACGCCTAGTACGTTCATTCACACTAAGACTCTGGGACAATGCTTTCCACATTAACACCGAAAATCTTCTTTGTTAGTGCCGCATGCCAGATCCACTCATACCATTGAGATTTCGGGGCCACCTCACGAGCAAGACTCCATGCACTCTTTGTTGTTAAACACCTCACTACTATTTACAAACTATCTCAACTTATCTAATCTTAACTCATTATCCAAATGTGGCCTAAGTCACCCACAAGGAGACGTGTTCTTTCATTCTCCCACTTGACTTACGTGACAGTCATTTAAAATCATTTGGGTAACCACAACTAAATATGTGCACAAATAAAACTACTCAAACCATAACCTTTAGAAGAGTCTCAATCTCAGGTATACCCACTCTCCTTCTTTGAACTCCATATCTGCTCTCTTAATATTTGCATAATATTTCATCTTATTTTGTGCTTCCTGTAGGTTTTCATGAACCAGCTTGGCTATGAAGTCTCGGCTTCACAACTCCTCTTCCATTGCTTGTATAGAAGTTGACCCTGGCTCATAGGGCATTAATGTTGGTGGGGATTGTCCATAGACAACCTCAAATGGTGAGATCTGTGTTGAACTGTGTCTTGATGTATTGTAAACGCACACGGCCAATGAAAGTCACTTTGACCAATCTTTGGGCCTGTCATTAGAGAAATACCGTAAGTAGCATTTAAGACTTTTGTTGGTTACCTCTGTTTGTCCATCTATCTGTGAATGCTAAGCAGATCTCAAAAGGAGATCTATACCACAGATCCGAATCAGCTCTTCCCAGAATTGACTGGTAAAAACTGGGTCCTTGTCACTTATAATTGTTTGTAGCATCCCATGTAATCTGAATATATTATCCATGAATATTCTTGCTACTGACAGTGTTGTGTAAGGGTGCGTGAGGGATATGAAATGGGCGTATTTGCTCAATCTGTCCACTACTACCATTATCACAATACATCCCTTGGCCTAATGGTGTCAGTCTTTCTATAAAATCCATGCTAATATCCATGTAGGGGTGTAAGTTTGGATCGAAAAACTGAAAAATGGTTCGAACCGGATTGGTTGGGCCAGTTTTCCCATTTTTCGGTCTGGAACCGGCTCTTTACTTGCACAAACCGGCCAGATCCAATCCGGTTCCAATTTTGTGGTTTTTGAGACTGGACTGGACCAGTTGAAGAAAAAAATAAAAAATAAAAAATATTATATATAAAAGTTTTATACAAAAATAATATTATACAAAATATTTTTTATATATAAGTTTTATATATAATATATAAAAAGAAAGAAAATCACTCAAATATTATTACTAAATTTTGATAAGTACATAGGACATTAATATTTATACTAATATAGATTATAGTTATAGTTATACTAATATAGTTATACTAAATCACTATAACTAAAACTAACAAATAACTAATATGGTAATACTAAATCACTATAACTAATAGTAATATATATAACTAATACTAATATAGTACTTGGCTTTAGTAAAGTAGATTGTTTTTAGTAAAGTAGATTTTTTTAATAAAAGTATAAAGCAAATTTTTTTAAAGTAATTTTTTTTAATAAATAGATTTTTAATGACAAACGGTCAAACTTACATTTTAAGAAAATAGAAAAATTGGACAGGACCAGAAACCGGTAAAACTGGAAGTATCAGTTTATGAGGGTGACTGGTGTGTAATCGGTTTTAGAAAATACAAAACCAGTACATACCGGTTCGGTCCTATATTTTGTTCAAAACTGGACCGGACCGGACCGATTACATCCTTATTTCCACCCATTTTTTTTCCTGATATTGAAAGAGGTTGAAGCAACCCCGCTGGATGGAGGGTTTCAACCTTATTCCTCTGGCAAACATCACACTCTCTAATAAAGGCTTGAACATCATTGCGGTGACCAGACCAGTAAAACTCCCTTTTAACCCTTACATATGTTTTATGTACTTATGTGTAGCCTCCTAATGGATTGCTGTGGAACTGTTGTAGGATCTACTGCTGAAAAAGCACCAGGGTTCCTAATGCAACGTACCCTTGTAAAAGTGTAGCTCATTGCGAAACTGGTACAAAGATGGGTCCAAGGTCCCCTGATGGTAGTGGCTAACAAGCTCCTGCAACAAGAAATCTTGGGGGTAAGACTTCCTCAACTCCTCCATCCATTTTACTTGCGTCATACTAATTTCCTGTACTACCACAGTTGTTGGTTGGCCTGTTGTGGTTGTGATCTAGTTGTGATGGTGAAGTTGTGGTTTCTAGAGTTGGTTTAGGATTTTCTATGCAAGGGAGTCAGGATAAGGCATCTGCCACTGTATTTGTTCTACCACTCTTGTATTCAACTGTAAAATCGTAGCCAAGCAATTTTGAGACCCACTTTTGTTGGGCTGGAGTCCCAACCCACTGCTTTAATAAATAATTCAAGGCATGCTAATCAGTGCATACCTTGAAGGACGGGAAAGCAACATTCAAACATTATAAAGACAATGATACATGCTACTTTTGCAAGAAAAAAGGCACAAAAAGCAAGATTGCATAAAGTATAAATGGCTTGAGAAGAAAGGTAATCTCAATTCTCTTGTGTGCTATGAGTCCAATTTTGTAAACTCTCATCATAATACAAGTTGGATTGATTCAGGTACCTCAATTCATGTTGTCAATATCATGCAGGGGTTTCTCAGCCTAAGGAAACTGATGGGAAGTGAACAAATCATTTACTCAAGAAATGAGATGTGTTCGCGTGTCAAGGCTGTAGGAACTTTTAGACTTATTTTAAATAATGGTTATATTTTGGCTCTTGAAAACACATTTTATGTACCTTCATTTTCTAGATTAGTACCTTTGGGATTTAAATTTAGTTTTGTGAATTCAAATGTTTATGTAGTTAAAAACTCAAAATTTGTAAGCTCTGGGAGCTTGATTAATGGTTTGTATAAATTAAATTTAGATTTTGCCTTTGAAAATAGTTTATTAACTCTACATGATAATGTTGGCACTAAACGTAATATTATTGGGATGTCCTCCTCTATATTATGGTAGAGGAGATTGAGACATATCTCCATAAAGAAAATTAAAATATTAGTTAATGATGGAGTCTTAAAGACTTTAGACATCTCAAATCCTAGAACTTGTGTGGATTGCATAAAGTGTAAGCAAACCAACAAAACCAGTAAAGGTGCCAAGAGGAGCGAGGAAATTCTTGGGATCATACACATTGACATCTGTGGATCATTTAGAACCCTTTGTTTGAATAGTCAAAGATATTTTATCTCATTTATTGATGATTATTCACGGTTTATGTATCTTTACCTCATTTTTGATAAATCTAAAGCATTAGATGCTTTTAGAATATATAAAAAGGAAGTAGAGAGATTAGAAAAGAAAATAAAGATCGTAAGATTTGATAGGATTAGATAATATTATGGTAGATACACAAAGTTAGGGCAACGACCAAGTCCATTTGTAAATGTTCTCAAGGAAAAAAGCATTATTACTCAGTATAGAATGCCGAGTTTGTCTCACCAAAAGGGTGTTGCTGAAGGCGAAACCGTACTCTTATGAATATGGTAAGAAGTATGTTCAGTAATTGTAATATTCCTCTATATTTGTGGAGTGAGGCCTTAAAAACTGCAGTGTGTATCTTAAATAGGGTTCCATCTAAAATTGTTTTCAAAACACCATTTAAATTATGGAAAGGATGGAAACCTAGTTTAAGATATATGTGCATATGAGGTTGTCAAGTTGAAGTTAGGGTCTATAATCCCTAACTAAAGAAATTGGATCCAAGGATAGTTAATGGTTATTTCATTGGCTACGTAGGAAATTCTAAGGACTATAGATTTTATTGTCCCTCACATACACCTAGAATTGTGGAAGCCTAAAATGCAAAATTTATTAAGGGTTTTAGAATAAGTGGGAGCTTCCTCGAAAGATAGAGTGAGAGGAAACACGGAATTTGGATATTACATCTGTGAATGAAAATGAAATGATTATCATTCAAGGAAACCAATCTGATATCCTTGAAAATCAATCAATTCAAGAACCACCACCAACTCATAAGGAACATACCAACTTTGACTTTATAGTCCAACATCCACATAATATGGATGAAAATGTAGAATTAAGAAGATCCTCTAGAACAGAGAAGCCTGATATTTCTGATGATTATTATGTGTACCTACTAGAGTCTGACTTTGATATGGGACCTAAAGATGATCCCATCTCATTTTCACATGTCATGAGTGGAGAAAATTCAAAATTTGGCATGATGCTATTATAGAAGAAATGGAATCCATGGCTAAAAATCAACTTTAGGAAATTGTCAAGTTACCTAAAGGGGCTAAAGCCATTAGCTGTAAATGGGTTTATAAAACCAAGAGAAACTCAAATGCTAATATCAAAAGATATAAAACCAGACTTGAAGCTAAAGGATTTACACAAAGAGAAGGTATTGACTACCACGATACTTTCTCTCCAATTTCTAAAAATGAGTCTTTTAGAGTGATAATGACATCAGTAGCTCACTTTTATTTAGAGTTACATCAATTGGATATGAAAACAACATTTTTGAATGGGACTCTTGAAGAAGAGGTATACATGAAGTAACCCGAAGGGTTTCATTCTGATAAAACCCTAATATTGCATATGCATCTGCTGTTGGTAGTGTAATGTATGCATATGTTTGTATAAGTCCTAATATTGCATATGCTGTGGGAATGTTGGGAAAATACCAAAGCAATCCCGAAATAGAACATTGGAAGGAAACTAAAAAGTTATGAGATATTTACAAGGAACCAAGAATCATATGCTTACTTATAAGCATGTTGATTATCTGGAAGTGGTTGGATATTCAGACTCGGATTTTGCGAGTTGTCAAGACTCCAAAAAATCCACTTCAGGATATGTCTTCATGTTAGAAGGAGGTACCATATCATGGAAGAGTACCAAACAGACAATCGTTGTATCATCTACTATGGAGGCAAAGTTTATAGCATGCTTTAAAGCAACTTCACAGGCGAAAGGGTTGATGAGTTCTATTACAGAATTTCAAGTTGTGAACTCAATATCTAAGCCTTTAAGAATTTACTGTGATAATTTGGCAGCAGTTTTTTTTTAAGAATAACAAGAGTGGGAGCAAGAGTAAACATATTGACATAAAGTATCTTTCTGTCAGAGAGAGAGTCAAGGAACAAGAAGTCTCAATAGAGCATACAAGTACATCCTTTATGATTGCAGATCCCATGACAAAAAAGATCTCAATAAAAATATTTTTGAAACATGTAGAGAGCATGTGGTTAATGAGCTCATTTTATGTTTGATTTGTCTATTGTATACAGTACTTGTTGTTGTCAAGAATAATATTTTTATTTGTACACATAAAGTATTTGCTCCTAATCTATAATGTATAGACTCAGAATGACTTATAGGAAGTCATTCATAAAGAGAAATGTTACATATGAAAATTTATTTAGAGAGATTAATACAGTGTAATACATGGAAAGAAATGCTAATATAACATCATAACCACCTTGTCAAATGTCAGTTGCCATGAGGAAGAATTTGAAGCTTTCACCACGGTATTACAGACCCTTTCAGATCATTCACAGAGTGGGAAAGGTCACCTATAGGCTCGATTTATCCAAGGATTCTCAAATATTTTCTATTTTCCACGTATCTTGTCTCAAAAGGAAGCTCGGGGCTCAGGACCAGCTGATCCCTCTCTCAAGTCACTCTTGAGGGAACCCTAGCACCCGAACTAGAATGTGTGTTGTAGAGAAGACTCTTGAAGAAAAGTCACAGTGTTGGCGTAGAAGTGCTAATCCAGTGGAAGGGTGCGACGATGGAGGATGCAACGTGGGAGGACCTCACGGTGATGAAAAGATGATATCCCAATCTTGTGGGCACGATCTTTTGAGGGGGAGAGTGTTGTTATGTACAACGTGGTTGTAGGGTGATGTCTGAAGCTAGGGTTTGTCTAGGATATATATATATGTATTGTGTCTTTAATTATATTGTCCAAAGTTATTTTCGTCTTTTATGTTCAAGTAGTGGACTGGGTTGTAGTTTGTATTAGATTGAGTCAATTTGGGTGTTATCAGTGTCACGTGGGTCCCGATGGGCCAAGATGTGTTCGTGCTAGTGGAGTCCATTTTAGTTACTTTGTACCTATATTTATTTCCTGCAGTAGTCTTAATGAATTCAATTCAGAAGTTTATGCAAACTGAGTGTGTGGAGGGACTTGGCTCCTCGAATTGCCAGGATATTACATATTATAAATTTAAGCTACATTTATATACATAACAGTCCTCGAGTCAAATCCCACAATGGGAAACGCTCAGGATTATTGGTGACCCATTGGCTCATGGACCATTGATGCCCTTATGGGGTTAGGGTCAGGCTATGACTCAAGTCTAACTTGTAGGGAGCGTCTGTGGTTATCGCCGTCTAGGCCCCTCCTGTCTGGCTCCCCAGCGGGTTGAGTGCTACTATGGTCGTGTCCTGGTAGGGAAGCCATCCCTGGTCGCCCCCTTTAACCCTTTATGTCCAAAAAAAAATCTAGATATCCAAAGAAGTATTCCAACAAACAATCAACATAACAATCACAATTCATACTAAACAACTTGGCACAAGAGTTTTCTCTAATACCACTATTGTAAGATTTGGGAGAATATCTAAAAATAAAAGAATCGTTAGAACATTTACCTTTGGCCATCGTTGATCAAGTATTCGTAGGAATCGATTATTTTTGGATTGTGAACCCTCACAGATTTCTATATGGAGAGTATTGGGTAGGGTTTTCAGCCTATCTTTATTTACGTTAATGAATGTGACTGATAGAAAATCACATGCCTTTATATATAGATAGGCCAAAACCCTTATCCACTGTTTATAAGTGTTGCTTCTTTCCATTAATGAATGTAACTGTTAGTTTTTAAATGAGTAGTATCTTTATTTTAATTACCCATAGTTTTTAATATAAATATAAAACTATTAAAATAAATATATATAATATATTTGAAAGGATGTGGCAGGCAAGTTACCTTTAAGTCGCCCACAAGGAGACATGTTCTTTTAGTCGTAGTTTTATTTATGAAGGAAACCAAAAAGTCTACTAACATATATGCATACATACATATATACACACACACTACTAAGGGCATGCATGTATGCCCAGTTATAAAAATATGAAGAATAAAATTTATAGGCAATGAGATCTAAGGAAATGAAGAAAAGTAGTCAAACAAAGTTAAAAAAGATTTATTGAGTTAATTTTTAATAGCATTTTTTTAAAAAATTAATAAAATAGGAGCACTTTTTAATTCTAAATTTGTAACTAATCACAAGTAAAATACTCAGAAGCAAAAACTATATAATGTCTAATACTAAAATGTAACAAATAAATTCAATAATCACAGAGTTTAAAACTGAAGAAAATAACATACTGCGCAAGATTAAAGTTTGTTTTTTAATGAGTTCAGTATTTTTCAAAAACATTTTATGAAGAGTTAGTATTTTTTAGGATAATTTTTTACATGGACAGCTTTTTAAAGTGCTATTTTTTTTTCCCATATGGGAAGCTCAAAACTTAACATCAGAAGCCCAACCACCCCCCAAATCTCGCATAAGCCCAGCCCCTCCATCCTATGCGATGCTGTTTATATATACAACTCTAAATCTTTTTTTTCTCTCTCTCTCTCTCCCCGTCAATGGATGAAACTATGACAGATCAAACAAAGAACAACCGCCACCATCACCATCTCGCCGAGGGTCCACCAACAACAGCGAGGCATTGACAAGGGGTTGGCCTAATGGTGGTTGAGCTGGGCTGAGTAGGGGCTGTTTGGAGGAGGGTTATAGTGGTTCTCCACTAGGTGCCGTTGGTGTGGCCGTGGGTGAGGGTGATTTAAGATGGGTTGCAGCGATGCAGCTAGCCATGAGGCTTGGGTGGTGTTGCCATGGCTGAGAAGATTGGGAGGGAGAAGGAGAAATCTAGAGAGAGAGGGGTTCTGCTGAAGGGAAAAACATCGATAGCTTGTAGTGTAGTAGTGGTGGGTTGGGTTGCGTATGGCGGCATTGTAGGCGGTGGTTAGCGGTGACCAAGAAATGAGAGAAATAGAGAAACGTGGAGAGAGAGAGAGAGAGAGAGAAATAGAGGAATCGAGTATTAAAATATAGAACATATTTGCAGAAAGGCCAGAATAATGGCTCTTGTTGTATTGATCTCTATATAAAGATGTTTACAAATTATGTTTGTTACAAGAGTTATCTATTTACACGATAAGCTATAGGAGTAAGATAAATACAATTTGTTATTAAAGATAAAGATAACAAATGTAAAACTGAAGATAAGCTTCTAATCATAAGCTGGAAGAAACCTGTGATAAATAGGATTCTGAAGTTATCTTAACATTGAGGAGGATGAGAAGGGGCAGTCGATTGGTGAGACATGGTGGCGGAGGTGGTTGGTGGACTGTAGAGGCAATGGGCGGTAAGGAGATCCGGAGGGAGAGAAACAAGAGATGGGAAGGGAGATGCTGGGAGAAAAATAGGGTCTAAGGCCGAGGCAAAAAAGGGAGGATGGGTTGTAGCTGGTGAGGCACAATGGTGGAGGTGGCACTGTTGATGTTGGCGTGGCTGGGTTGCAAGGAGGGCATGAGAATTTCGTTGTTTTGGTGAGAGAGAGAGAGAGAGAGAGAGAGGGATCAGAACAGATCACTAGGGGCATAATTGTAATTATCACTATAAAAAAACTGCTTATTTGCAATCAGTTATTTCCAGCGAAATGATTATTTCTAGCTAAAATGAGTATGTTTTCATTGCAAATAATCTTTTTCGTTATAAATAATCTTTTTTGTTGCAAAAAATTGATCATAAATACCTGTTTTTCTTATAGTGTATACTCAGTCACATAGAGAAATAAGCGGAACAAAAAAATGTCAAACAAAATTACTGTAGATTCCTATTCACATGCCGGTGGCCACTGTTATTGTACAATACATATGTAGCTGCATATATATAAAAAAATGAATATAAGAAAGAAACAACAACTGAATGAATGAAATTAAAGGAGCTAGGGACGCCCGCGCGTGCACACACATATACATACATACATACATATATATATACATACATACATACATACATACATACATATATATATATATATGTATGTATAGGAGAGATCATCATGAGATGAATATAATTTTATTAAAGTCAGTGCTTCTGGGTAGTTTTATGATACTTGTCCTTGATCCATCGAAGGCCAGAGGAAGTCCCGTCCTTGACCTTCTTGGCGCCGATGAAAGCTACGACTTTGGTCTTTCCGAGGCCTTCTCCAACCATGTGTTTGTACTTTGCAGTTTTACTACTCGAATCGCCTCTCGTCTTGGTGGCCGTTGTGGTGGCGCCTGCAAAGGCCGGCTCTGGGTTGCCGGAGGAGTCATACCGTTCTGCCCATGATGCCCCGTACGAATTGTTTCCTTCCATTAATTATTGCAGCAAGCAAGCAAGCAAATCCCTCTTATTCTTTCTTTTTTATGATCCCAAAATGCGAGATTAATTTGTGAATAAGGAGCACGTACTTTGAATGGTTTCTTACTGAAATATATAGGAGAAGTACTGGAATGGGAATCTATGATTGTTTCAACCTACACACATAAATATATATATATATATATATATATATATCTATTGACGCGTGGGGAGGGGAAGACAATGCCATAGTTGTTGCCTTGTTGAAAAAGGAGCATGCGAATTGAAGGCTATATGAGAAATCAACATCCTAGCCATATATATAAATATATATATATATAAATATTTATAAATATATTTATATTTATATATATATGTCAACATCCTAGCTTATTTTTCCTTTTCCCTTGATGGACAAGGAAAACCCTTCTTGAATTGTTCTTTGTTCGAATAACAAAAATATCATGTACGTACGTGGTGATCATCGACTTCATTTACTCTTTTGTTTTTTTCCCTATATATATATATATATATTTTAATCTTGTTATAATCTCACGTTAATTCACTTTTTCAATCCATTTCGTCAATTTGCTGGAAAAGAATCACGATGAATTTACATAATAATAAAGAGAAAAAAAAAAAAAACCCTATTAATCGACTCGAGCTAGAGCGTAGGATCCATATGCGCGCATGAGGCGGAGAAGGCCAGGACGTACAACCTTCTATTTGAACTTCAAAAGAATGATCATAGAGAAAAAAACTCCATTTTTGTTTTAATTAATTGTCACGTATTCTTTAAACATATATATGGCTTTAAAAGCATTAATTATGTCATTCAACATGATGATCTTCTTATAATTACTATTATTATTTCGACATAAAATGATTAATACATAAATAAATAAATCATTTTTCAATATCATGTCAAGAGGATAAGATCACTAAAGCCTTTATCCAGAAAACTTAATCATGCATAAGGGTAATATTATTGCTAATTACATCATGAGGAGCTTCTGGAATTATCCAGAAATGAGAAAACTTCTTTGGCGATGATTCTCGGGCTATATATTTATATATTGTCTATTAATCATGTATCAAAAAAGTCTTTAACATATATATATATATATATATATTATATATAGTTGATCATCTGGATTTTCAAGGCTCCTCCGCGTGGTTTTTGGTTGGTCAAAATACGCCTCCTACCTACTACTCTTATAATAAGACCAAGCACTAAAAATACAAAAAACACACACAAAAATCAAAACTACATGATAAGCTTCTAGATCATAGCTAGAGATCATAATCCACCATGGTTTAATTTTGGGATCATGATCATGACGTCCGCCATTGTCGCACCTTCTTCGAAATATATATATAAAATTGTATGCAGGTTGTTTGAATATAAATATATATAAATTACAAATAAATAATAAGAAAAATTCTATAAGCAACCGGCCAAGAAACCGTAGAGAAATCACATCCCACGTGGCAAATTGAAACGACACCGTTTCCATCTCTTCTAAAATTCCCTCCGTTTTACCTTCGTCTTCTTTCTTCCCAGTGAAATCCCCTTTCCCTTTCATCTTCCAGAGCTCCCTCGAAATCTCCATTTTCTCCTTCATCTTCGTCTTCCACCTTCCCACTCAATGGTTCCGTGTTCCTCGAAATATCTTGATCTTCTTTTTTTTTTTTTTTTTTTTTTTTTTTTTTTTTTTTTTT
>QEOT01007864.1:5693-74565 GCA_003123785.1 Pterocarya stenoptera | reverse complement strand
GAAAATGAAGCAACTTGAAATTCTGCTGCAGGAGTAAAGGAGGGCGTGCCTGCGTTCCGATGCAGACATTTTCTTATGTTGTGACTAGCTTCCTTATACCTTGAACAAGTCATATTCACACCAGTTTTCCTCAATCTGTTTGCTCCTTGTTGATCGTCCTCATTTCTTCTTCAATGTTTCTTTGGCCTCCCAGGTTGTTTCCTAACCTCAGGAGCAGTGGGCTTCTCGTATGTTATAGTGAGCCACCGATCCTCACTAGGCATAGGGTAAATTAAAGGCTTGTATGCTGCCCTCCACATCTCTACACCATAACACTATAGTAATGGTGCACGTATTCCTTGGGGTCTTGGTCTGAATACACAATACATGTGTATGCATGAAGGCATGGAATACATGTCATGTCCCATCTCAAACATGAGCAGTTCTTCTTACCCAAATCAACTACATATTGATTACCAGCATTGTTAACCTCAAACTGACCACCTCCTGCATAGGTAGGTGTACAATAGATGAACAGGTCATGCACATGTTCAAGCTTATCAACTATCAATCTCTTCCGTATAGTCTCCTCCATAGTCACAATTGGCTTATCTCGTGCTTGCAGAATATACGCGTTGAAACATTCATTAAGATTATTCACTACTAGGTGAGACTTACAAGACGTGTTAAATCAAGCTCTAAACCATTATGATGGGTCTATGACCTTCAAGTAGTCATATGCAAGCTTCTTAAAGGCTTTCAATTCCTTCATAGCTCTCTCAAAATCCCTCTTGGTGTATGATGTGGCTACCTGCCACAATTTCTCCTTCAGTGCCACATCCCTATGGCCAGTATCTCGAAAATTGACATATAAATGCCTTACACAAATACGACTGTCAGTAAGGCACCAACTCCTCCATTACAGATTTCAAACCCTACAATAAATATTGGTTGAGTGGCTCATTTAATAGATTGACTTAATGAAATATATTGAAAGTCGCACACAATTACCTTTTGTCTGTCACTGATGAATGTCCACTTGCCTTCAGGTTGCTTTCCAAGATCGGATATAAGTGTCTCAATAAACCATCCCAACTATCCTTCAACTCTACCTCCACAATAGACATGGCAATGGGGTACATGTTTTCATTTGCATTCTTACTAACAGTATAGGAGCTATCCCTTAAATGGTCCTTTTAGGAAACAACCGTCCAAACGAATCAATAGTCTACAACCAGCCTTAAGACTTTCTCTTCAGGCTTCCAAACATACGTACATCCTTTGAAAAGTAGGAGGTAATTCAAGAGCTATTCGTTCCACTCTAACTAACAAACAACTACCTTGGTTCCTTTATTTCAGGATTTCACAATAGTCCTATATCTTGGCATATTGTTCCCTATGGCTGCCAAATATCTTATACTGAGTCTTCGCTCGAGCACGATACAACTTCATTTTACAAGCTTCCACTCCTCACTTTCTCTTAATCTCATCAGCAAGTGCAGGAATAGGCATATTAGGTTGGCTCATAAACAGTGGCATTAGCTTATAGGCAATCCGGGATGATTTGACAATGGAGTTCTTATAACTCCTGCTGCACTCATGTATTGGATTTATAGACTTTATCTGGAAAGTCTGTTGCCTTCTAATCAAAGACCCATAAACCCAATAAGGACATTTAGGGGGTCTTGTAGACAATAGTAACTCCATCCCCATCATTCTTTGCTAATTTTATAGACTTACCAATATTTAGGTTCAACCTCTTTACGGTCTCTCTAAACTATGTTGTAAATCCAAACTTCATTCGAACAGAAATTTTTAGATTCTCCAAGTCAACATGTTGAAATTTAGGGTAGTTAAAATCATAATGTCCTTCATCGCCTCTATCAACGGGAGATTGAAGGACATCACTTGGTGCCATATCAGATAAGTTTCATTGTAATTGTCAAACCAATCACTGTTTAGCAGTTTTAGAGAAATGAATACTAAAATAATGAACTAGAAAATAGAGGAGTATTTTATACCATTGTCATTCTCCTCTGACCACCTTGGAAGTGGATCACTGCTTGGACCACTACTGTCCTGGCCTGTTCCAGGTGGCAGATGACCCCCTTCATCCTCAACATATGAGGGAGATTGTTGTGGCACTTTATCATCAAGTGCCACTTCACCATCAACACTAGTGAACACTGGTTGTGCAGACCTCGACTTCGATCTCGACGTTTCCACTATGCTGACATCAATGGCATACAACTCATCCTCGCTACTCAACACTGCTTTCTAAAATGGATCATTAAGTCTAAGGCGACATGCTTCTGATTCCTCCTCATCCTCGTTCATATCCTCTTCGATGTGATAATCATCAAAATTAGACTAATATACTGTAGTTCTTGAATGAGACACAAGATACAAATTAATAACTTGTTGACCCTCATATGCNAATGGTAGTGAGGCACGTGAGAAGCAAGTGTTATTTTAGTTATATTTCAGTCTGAGAATAGACAGAAGGGGGAATTGGTACGTTTTGAAAGTAACAGAGTTTACTTTATTGCAATTTTTAATTTAAGAGACACATTATGAATTGGATGAAAGTTCGAAAGGATAAAATGTAATTAATCATTTTATTTAAAATTATTTAATCACATCTCACTATTTCAAATTATATTTAAATCATTAACATGTAAGATTTTAGTGCGGCAACATAGACGACATGCTGGATCTTGTGAGTTAAAGTGACTCAACATCATCTCAGAGAACACTTTTTATCTTTTTAGTTGTGCACTTTTTATCTCGGATCTTGTGGGTTATACATCTTGGCATGACTCACCAATACACTCACTCTACTTACAGAGTTTATAAAGAATGATATAGAGCTCATTCATTTTTACAATTTTATTTTATTTTATTTTATATTATATTATTTAATTATTATATTTTTTAAAAGAATTTTATAGAAAATAAAATAAATAATTCAAAATTTTTAAATCTAAAAATAAAATTAATATTAAAAAATATATTTTAACAATATTTTATTCAACTTTCAATTTTTATCTCAATTCATTTCATTTCATCTTATACAAACGAGTTCTTGATTTGTTTGTCCTACCACTTAAGCGTTTGGATAATGAAGTGTTTTGAGGTATTATGTGAATATTAATAAAATATTAAATAATAATAAATAATAAATAATAAAAAGATAATAAATAATATTTGAGAATACCCGACACCCAATCTATTGTATGTAAAGAGTGTTCACAAGCTTTTCCTAATATATCTAATTTTTATTTACGATGCAAAAAAAATCAGGGCAATAGAATATGCTATGTACAAAACCTGGCCACCGTTTCGTTTGTTTTTTCTGGCAATTTTATGTTATTTTTTTTTATCTTAAATGTTACGTAAAATAACATTTAAGATAAAAATAACTTTTTTTTATAGTTGATAATTTGTAGAAGAATAATTGATTGTACTCCAACAAAATTACACATAATCCTGGCCATCACCGGGCGCCAGCACTTCCGGTCGATAGGCCAAATCACCGAGCCGTGGCCTCAACTTATCTTTCCAAATTTGTTGGCAAGATCCATCATTTCTTTCCTTCTTCCTGATCTCAACCACAACCATATTATCCGTTAGCCGGTAAACCTGAATAGCCACCACGAAATATCCATCCTGCCCTTCAAGCTTTGCCCCCCACTCCTTTTTCGTCACCTTCATGTTCTCCACCTCAGCAATCTCACCTACTGTCTCGATTATCCTCTCCGGTGTTTCCTTCGACATGAACATCTCCCGCTGGACTGAGATCTCGGAGTCGCCGAACAAACCAGACAGGTCGAAACCGGATGAGAACGAGATCAGATCGAAAGCATTAACGTACATGGCGTTCCCATCGCCTCCGCAATCCTTTAGGGCGAAATCGTCGTCAATACCACCGTGGAAGTTTATCTCTTTGTACCCCTTCTGGAACCAAGAGTCCCGCACGATCTCATCCACCGTGATTCTCGTCCCGGGGTTAGTGTCGAGTAGGCGCGATATGAAACGGCGTAGATCTGGAGACATCCATTTTGGATACCGAAACTCTCCCTTGTAGATTTTCCGGTACATCACCATGAGATTTTGGTCGTTGAAAGGCAAGTAACCGGCGTTTAACACGTACAGGATGACGCCGCATGACCATACATCCACCTTCGCACCATCGTAGCCTTTCTTGGAGAGAACCTCGGGCGCCACGTAAGCCGGTGTTCCGCAAAGCGTGTGGAGCAGACCGTCGGGTTGGATTTGGTCGTTCACGGCGCTGAGTCCAAAATCGGAGACCTTCAGGTTCCAGTTATCGTCGAGGAGGAGATTCTCCGGCTTCAGGTCCCGGTGAAAGACGCCTTGAGAATGGCAGTATCCGACGGCAGAGATCAGCTGCTGAAAGTAGCGACGGCTAAGATCCTCGCTGAAACGTCCCTTAACGACCTTGGCGAAGAGCTCGCCGCCTTTGGCGAATTCCATGACAAAGTAGATCTTGGACTTGGTGGCTAGGACCTCAAAGAGGTTGACGACATGAGGATGGTGCAGCCGGCGCATGATGGAGATCTCCCGCTTAATATTCTCCGTGAGCCCACCTTTGAGAACCTTTTGCTTGCTCACCGCCTTGATCGCAACGCTCTGTCCCGTACGTAAGTTTCTCGCGTGGTATACCTTGGCAAAGGCCCCGTAACCCAGCAGCTTTCCCAGTTCGTATTTCCCGAATAAATTCACCGCCGTCGTTGCAGAGGTGGCATCCTCGGTCTCGATAATCTGAATATCTGTCATCATTGAATAACCCCAATACTTGTATTCTTCTCATTGAAAACACATAATTTATTGAAGGAAAGGGATAGAGCGACGAAAAACAAGAGGAACAGCAACGGCAACCGAGGGGGAACGTGGAAGCAAGGGCTTTGAAATATGAAACTTTGAAGTTAATGGAATCTTGTTAAAAGTTATCCGGAAGGGCGATTTGACAGAGCCACAAGACAGAGAAAGCCGGGATTGGATTTAGGGGTTGAAACGGGACGTGGCAACTGGCAATAGGATTTTCTGCCTCTGGAGACTGACGGGGAATTTAAAGCTGTAGTTGTGGAAGCGATTTTCAAGTGAGGGCAATGCTGTCTTTTTCTTTGTTTTTCTTAAATGGGCAGGAGGGCAATACTGTCAACTTTTGAGCTCTCGACGCTTCACTCATTTATTTTCTTGGATTTATTTGTTTAATGTTGCTGACAAATACGGCTGCAGTTGGTTATAAAATAATTTCAACTACTTTTCGAGTGTGAAAGGTCTGTCTCACGTGTGATGTGGCATTTGGATTAGGTAAATTTTAAAGTTTTAACAACTTTTTCAATAAAAGTTTTAGAAACTGATTGCATCATCTCTTTTAAGGAAAGTTTTCTTTAATTTTGAGTGTGAAAGTCTTCGTTTGAATTACAAGATCCTCTCATATTGTATCAACATTTAAACATTACAAATATATATATTTTAATTTCATTTAACATTTTAATTTAATTATTACATAATTATTATAATTTTTTTTAAATTTTAAATAAAATACAAAAAATAATTCATCTTTCTCTAATCTCAAAAAAAAAAAAAATTTTTAAAAAAAATATATTCTAACAATAGTTAAATATAAAAATATTTTTAATCAATTTTTTCTCAAAACCTCATCAATCATCTTAAAAATATGATTGATGATACTTCATAAATCTCATAAAATTGATGATAAGTAACGTTACGATTGATATTCATGTCGGTTGCCTATCATATAACTAAATTTTCTCAAGTAAAATTATGATAAAATAATACGGTTTTATTTATATTTAAAGAGTAATGATACATATATTATAATTTTTACTATAATCTTATTTTAAATTAAAGTAATATTAAATTTGGTAATAAATAATTTTAATATTTTTAACGAAATGACACTATCGAATATCGCATTATCGACTGAATCGAAAGATCAGCAAGATCATGCCATGATGAAAACAAAAGTGGCAATTTGATTCGGTGCATGATATCCAAAATTCCAAAATAATGGAACAAAGCTCATGAGCCAGCGCATTTTACCATTTTTCTTCTACTTCTATTTTATTTTCCCATCCATTGGCTGCTTTTCTGTATTGGAATAAAGTGATTGGCGTACGAGCTAGGTGTTTAAATAATATGAAATGCGTACTCATCATGTATTATTCCAAATAAGCATCAAAGTCGATTTTTTATAATAATAAAATATATAGACAATATGGATAGGATGGAATTGCACATGATGTATGTATAATAATTCTCTCTTGGAATAATTGAAGGAATTTTTTTTAGGATATATATGAATTATTTGTTAGTGGATATATATCATGATTATAAAAGTCAAAAATATAAATAAATAATGAATTGGTCTCTATATAATTGAAAGACAAACTATATAATTTTTGTATATAACATGCATGTTACGTACATCCATCCATCCGTGACTGCTTCAATAATTGTTAAGTACTTCCCAGAATCTTCATTCCGCAATATTATATATTTCCGACTATTATATTACGTACGCGCGCATACCTCAATCTATAAAAATGACGGTCGATAACTTGTGGGATATATATAAATATATATATATATTTATAAATGTATGAAATAAAAAGCTAGGGGTCGATGGCTTCAATAGATGGTTGATCCATTCACTCCCTCGTGAATTTGAATTGAATTGATCATCTTTAGCAGAATGAAAGATCGATACAGCTTTTAAAGAAAAAAAAAAATATTTATGTATTAGTATTACAGTCATAAATAAATTTAATAAATAAATCTACAAATTGACGTGTCTCTATTTGATACATTAGATTTAATTTACCTTAAAAGTAACTTTACAATTTGATATACCATATCAAAATATTTCAGCTTGTGAGTTCATTTTTATGAAATCTTTTTATGATTACAGCATTTCTTATATACTCTTATTTATAATTAGTTATTTCTATTAAAATGAATTTATTTTTATCGCAAATATATAATCATTCTTATAGTACATAACTTGACACAAATAATCATTTTTTTGTGAAAGATGTCTTTAAATGATTGATTACAATAGGGACATGGTTTTTGTGAACGATGTCTTTAATGTCGGATTGGTTTTTCATTGATTGAAAAAAAATGTCATCTTTAATATAGACATTGATTGAAAAACCATAAAATGACATCTTTAATTGATTGAAAAAAATGACATCTTTCAATAGGGACATGAGTGAAAAACCAATCCGACATTTACATTTTTTTTCCAATCAGACAATGCTTGTGAAACAAATTTGTGACTTTTCTTCTTCTTTTCTGTTTTTTTCCACGGCAGATTTGGCAAAAAAAAAAAAAACATTAATCTGCTATTTAGATATTGAGTTGAGATGAAACACTTATTGTATCCAAACTGGCTTAAATATTATAGCTCGAAGTAAATCCATTAATTAGAAAAGCAATCGGACACTACTTTCACATGTTAGTCAAGACATGCCAATATCAATATAATAGACCATAAATCGATCGGGAAATGATCAATTCGATCTAAAGAAAATACTGATTTGCAAATTTGAATTCAATCTCTTTACGGAATCTCCCATCCCGAGAATGGTGTTATTGTCTCCAAGATGAAGACACTTATCAAACCATCACGTGCGTGTTTTATCGATCTCATGAAACATCTAATTAAGCTTAGCTAGCTACCGCTGGGAATTAGGTGTATGTAGCTTTCGTAAAAACCCTAATTTGATGAGATGGCTTGGCTTAGAAGTGATCAAGAGCCATGTGAAGCTGCTGTGAGTGGGAGAGAAACATTCGACATGAGGTGTGACATATTTTAGGTTTAAAAAAAATAGAAATT
Source organism: Pterocarya stenoptera (assembly GCA_003123785.1). Lineage (NCBI taxonomy): Eukaryota > Viridiplantae > Streptophyta > Magnoliopsida > Fagales > Juglandaceae > Pterocarya > Pterocarya stenoptera. The sequence continues at coordinate 66,698 of QEOT01007864.1, read as the reverse complement.
AGTGCATGTTTCCAACTTACTATCTGCTAGCTAGTCTTCATTATTCATCAGAACTTGCCCATATTGTAAGTCATGAGGCCCCAATGGCCAATATAAATATAGATATATATATATATCTATATATGTATACAGTGCTATATGGCGGCATATATGCATGCAGCATCGATCGATATTCAACATTTATATATATGGCCTGCGATAATCCGCCCTAGCTACCCCCACATGATCTTTATTAATTATATATAAATATAGGAAAATTCTATACACCACACTACCATCCCACTATATATGATATAACACATTTATCATTATTGAATAATTATTTATTATATGACTCTTTATCATCTAACGGTGATAAATATATCACATCTTATATAGTAGGATGAAAATAAAATGGTGGTGTGGTGTATAACATTACTGATCATAAATATATTATTTGTATCTGTGCATAGGAAGCTTGAAGGGCAAAAAGAAAAGGCTAGCATGCATAGGTTCAAGTTGATGATCACGACGATGATAAGCTAAATGGCTATGGCCTCGCTGATTATAAATATCATTAGATAATGAGTAATTCATATCTAAAAGATCGAGTACGTACATTCTAAGTTGAACATGAGGAAGTGCTCAATACTCTTAAGTTAATTACTAAGCAAAAACTAAATGCCTAAAACGTGATCTGTGGTTACGTTTCCCGATACAAACAATTAGTTGACCTTGTACGTGTACATGCATGTGTCATGTGTGTGTCTATATATATATATATATAGAGAGAGAGAGAGAGAGAGAGAGAGAGAGAGAGAGAGGTACATTTATCTGGAGGCAAAACTCCTAAGATTAATTCATAATTAATATTCAAGAAAGATCAGAGTTAACCATATTTGGGCCGGAGTCTGCTCTCTTTTCGATCGACGTCAGCGCTCTACATCAACCGGCAAGCTATGTGGAGGATATTCATATGTTTAGAAGTACTCCATATCAGATTGATGACACGTTGATACTTAAAATAATGCAGATCGAGGATATTTATGAATCTTGGAATTGAAAAAGAAGATCTTTCTGAACAAATCTATATATAATAATATATAATATATATAATTGTTCCAGCTAGCAAGTATATATATAGACGTTATTCGATCTTATTCAGGGGAATTAAAAAGGTATATAGTAAGGCTCATCATTGTTGGGATGTGGGTCATAAAAACCATACGTGTCTACAATAATTCATGAACTTAATGTGATATGCCAATTTTTTTTCTTAATTGGGAGTCAGAATCAAGGATGCACGCAAACAGCATAGGTATAGTAGGTTCTTTTTGTCGTTTTTTTTTTTTTTTACATCATTGACGTTTGTATATCCTAGCTAGTAATAATATTTCTTGACTACAGAAATATAAAAGATTTTCCGTGAACAATCCTTACTATCAATAAGTTACCTGATCATTTGACTAAAGTACTAGGCCGCCGGCTACATGAGCATAAATAAGACGTACGCGCGAGAACAGTGCCCGTGCCCTTGTATTTCTTTTATCATCAATATATATTGGATTTTATCTTTTTGGCCAATGAATTGGGATCAATATCTATTCTCCTTCGAACCCAGAAATTGGTGATACAAAAACAAACTATAGAATATCCTTCTAATTTAGATGGCTTGAATTTTTTAATATTCGGATCAATAGGCCGGCCAAAGACCTAGCCATGCAGCTACCAACCCCCAATCGATAGCTTTTCTATGACTGGATGAAAGTGTAGAACAGATCATCTAGGGTAACTCTGCATAGAGGAAGGATGCAACACTCAACATCTCAGGGTAAAAAGTTCACAAATGGTTTTTTTTATTATAATTAAGCTTCTATTTCTATATGTAGTGTTCTTATTAATTCATTCAATGGCTCATGATGTAGCAATGATTGATGTACTTTTAGTTCGAACCCTTGTTTTCTTAAGGTGAGTATCCTATATATCTTCTGCAAAGCAGGTCACCAGCATGTATATATAATATTATATATGCGTGCTCTCTCTCTCTCTCTCTCTCTCTCTCTCTCTCTCTCTCTCTCTCTCTCTATATATATATATAGTTTGGTGTCATTCTTTCCATTTCCCTTAAATATTCCTAGATATATAAAGATAATAATCAATACACTAGAGTATATACAATAGATGGGAGTACTAGACAATTAATTACTAGATTAATATTGAGGTAATTGGCTCTAAAATCTTCTCGTCGATGAAAACCGCATGCACCGCAAATGAATGATACATTTCCCGATTATCAATTTAAAAATAGTAATTGACGTACGTGTATATGGTACTAAAATTAGGAAGTGCCAACTTGCACGGCATATTAATTAATTATATATGAATTCGTAACAGCATCAGCATGCATAAATGCATGCATGATATGATCATGGTTCCTGGATATGGAAATCGATCCATGTGCATGTGGGACAACTACTAGCCTCATCAGATCGGTATTATATATATGAACGATCGATCGATGATTCGATCATGACATTTTTGTCGCCGTACGTTCTCTTTTAAATCAGTTAATGTACGTACCACTTTCTTACCTGCATATAAATATATATAAATATATATATTTATATGTTGATCATATATAATTATTATCTGCTAGGTTCTAATTAATAAGATCATACCAAAAGCACCACATTATAACTGGCTCAGTTAAACATATAGAAACTTAAGCTCACTTTGATGATCACGAGAACACACATTTCTTCTTGGTAATGTCTTATGATCTATAGATCGAAAGGTCTATATATATAAGCTCTCTGGCCATATATTTAAAAATACTAATAAAATAATTAATGGAGGCTGGAGCCCTTTGAATTGATTATACAATAAAATATATAATTTTTATTTCTTATGTATGTAATTATTAATATATATATATATATACTACTAGGGAACGGCACCAGAGTGCACCTGACATAATGATTTAAATAAAATAAAAAAGTGAAAAAGTCAATAGCTTATTTGTCTCGGAAAAGAAAATGCAAGGTTAAATAAAGACAAAAATTAAAAATTAAAAAAATTTAAACTTTAGCAAAGTATGAGCATTGGTCTACATTTATATTGGATTATCTATTTACCCTCTATATAATAATAAAATATTATTAATTTAATAATTTTTTTAATTTTTATTTTTATCACATTTTATAGTTCTACTAATTAAAATATTAATAATAATTATATTCTAATCAAATTAATAATATTCAATAGTAATAATAATTATATTCTAATTGAATTAATAATTAATATTATATATTGAGTGTTTTCAGTATTTTATTAGTTAAATTTACTTAAAGTTGAATTTTACAATGATAATGCTCTAAAACGTTTCTGTTCTAAAGAGTAAAGTCATTTTATTTTATTTTTATCTAAAAAAAATTGAAACAAAAAGAAAGGAAAATGAGTACACTGTTAGGATAAAAAGGACATGAAAAATAGACGCCAATTCATGTGCGCCGCGGGGCTATTAAGGGCCTTTTGGTAAAATATGATCCTTCATTAAATTCTACAAGGGAGCTACACGTCAAATAGTCAAGGGTCTTAAGAATTTTTTGATAAAACAGGATCCATCATTAAATTCTACAAGGCAACTGCACGTTAAATGGTCAAGAGTTTTAAAGGCCTTTTGGTAAAACATGATCACTTGACGAAAAAACAAGAAAAGTTAACGGAAAAATAACAAAAAGTTATTATTTACAGTTAGATAACCACTTATTATAATATAGTAGATATATATTGTAATGAAGCAATATATAATGGGCAATCTCTCTAATGACTAGTCATGTGAAATATAGATTGTTGCACCTGTTGATCACATATAGCTTGATATTCCAAGGCATCAGGATCTGAGTCAGTACTCCAAATCAAGTGGCTTAGACCACCTTGCTTGATCGGAGGTGGTTAATTTGGCCACTTTTAACTTCAAGCGTGGCCGGCCAATATCCATGACTAGCTACTGCGAAGGGGTACGTAATTAGTACTGGGGTGTTTTTGTTGTTTTTATTTACAGTAATATTTTTGTAATTTTTCAGTTTTCATATATTTTTTATGGTTTGCTGGCCAACATGGATATAAAAATGCCACATGTGTTAAATACTTTAAAATGAAATATTAATATTGGATCTTCGATTTTCTACAATCCACGGTATTAAATAACAACAGTTAGAAAATAATATCTCTCTGATTACAATTCGATAGAGAATCTAACCTGACTATGAAATAATGATCATCCTAACTTTACTTCCAAGTGTCTCCTAATAGCTAGATGCACAATTATGTTGTAGGTGAGTTAACCCTCTCAGTGCTTAAATAAACTTCTAGCCATCATGAAATCTAGAGGTACTTTTGTCCCACTATAACTCATTCATTAACTAATATAATTTGAACTAGTATATGAGCGGTCAAAGTGAGGGAGCCCTTAACTGTCTGATGAATTTAGCTAAATTGGGTGGTTGACATGATGCTAGTTTGAAAGGTGTTGTTTTCTTGTTTACTCACATCCAAGCTTATTGAGTCTGCTAAATATTGGGGTAGGTATTCTTTTGTTTTTCTAGAAGAAGACGGTAACCCAATTTTATATATAACCTTCACTTATAACGAAGAAAAATCGTGATTACAACCAGAGACCTAGGGGTTACAAATATTCAGGAAAGACCATAACCCAGGCCTAAAAAAAAAATTTAGACACCAAACCAAAAACAAGTGAAATACTTAGGGATTACAAATATTAAAAAAAAAAAAAAAAAACCCAAGCCTAGATATATAAAAAAAGACCAGAGACAAACCAAACACTATACCATATACCCATAACCCACAATAAGCCAACCAAAACAAACCAGATAAACATTAAAACATGTAAGGCAAACAAAACAGACCCAGTAACAAAATAAATCAAAGCGAAGCAGATCGAATAATAGGAAGCCCTAGTCTTTCTATACGCAAAGAGCCCCTAAGACGAAACAGAATGTCCATAGAAAACCACCAAAGGCAGTTGCTTCCCTCCGTTCCCATCTTGATGAAATACTCAGACCTCAACCCTTTGATAATATCCATGATTTCATCCCAATAGTCCTCTAGATACCAGTTTTCACATCTCTGTTCCTTTACCCGCTTGACCACCAACAAAGAATCTAACTCCACATCAAGATGCACAAGACCCATATTTTTAACAATGCGAAGACCATGTAACAAACCCATTAGTTCAGCATAGTTATTAGTACCTGTGCCAATAGCAGCCGAGAAAGCCATAATTAATTTACCATCCAAATCATGTAACACAGCTCCAGCTCCTACCAAACCAGGATTCCCTCTCGAGGCCCGATCTTGAAGGAATGGGTGTTAACCTACCCCAATGAATTTGCTATCTACACTATTGGAATTTCTTCTCTCTCTCTCTCTCTCTTTCTCTCTCTCTCTCTCTATATATATATATACACATGACGAGTTTGTTTCAAACATTAAATTGAGCTAACTAGCTGATCAGATAATCCCCATGCTGAGGGTGAATCCTAGCAAGTGAGTAGCGTAGATCTGAGAGCTTTGGGTCGTCTTGTAGAATGGGCGATTTCTCCAAGGTCTTTTTTGACTTCGTGGGCACCAGGTTCATTTTCGAGGGCAAATCCTAACAAGTGTGTAGTGTAGATATGAGAACTTTGGGTTGTCTTGGCAAGCGCGATTTCTGCAAGGTCTTTTTCGACTTCATGGGTACCAGATTCACCAGATCTGCCTACTAAACGAAGATCTGAGTAGAGCTTTGGGTCTGAACAAGAAGGCAAAGATCTGAATCTTTGGGTTTTTGTGGGTCAGAGCACAGGCCGTAGGTCGTCTTCGTGGTTGTCACCAAAGCTGCTTGCCTTCATTAGGTAGAAGAAGTGGAGTTTTAACTCTGCCTCTTCAACAAACTAAAGAACAATTGCTCTGCTCATGCTTTAGGTGGCGGGTTGACGTGGCAAAGAAATTGCTCTACTAGCAAGCGTGATGGCCCCCGTCGGGGACCTTCAAGCCTCAGCACCTCCAGGGTGATAGCGGACATTCGCAGACATGGTGGTGCAGACTCCTCAGCCTCTTCCTGAGGTGCAGGTCCCACTGTGCCCACTAAAATTTCTCGAAGAGGTCCCTTATGTAGCTTCACGAAGGAGGAGGTTGATAGATCTGCCATCCCTTTCCGTTTCTTGCTAATCATGAAGTTCCTTCGACAGAGGCCATCGCTGAACAACAATTCAAGCATTCATTCGGAGCAGATGGGGTCTGGAGGTACAACTGGTGATTTCGGGTATGCTCAAACCTCACTCTATTTTTGTTAGGTTCTCTAATAATTCCAATTTCTTCGAGGGAGAATTTTGACGTAGAAGGAGTGTCGTATTGTGTTTTCCAATGGAGTCCTGATTTTGATGAAGACTGTGAGCCAACCATGGTGCCGGTGTGGATTGTTCGTCCTAGGCTACCCTTTAATTTTTACCATGAAACTTTTTTTTTAGGAATATTACCTTGCCGGTTGGCCAATTTATTCGACAGGATAATAGCACTAGATGCGCTACCTGAACGGATGGTGCCAGTGTCTGCATCAAGATGGATGCCCCTAAGCCGCCGTTGGAGTCTTTTTGGATTGGGATGCCCCATCTAGCTTCAAGTATGCTTTAGTAAGTGGTTTAGGAAACACTCCTGGCCTACTATAATCGTTGTTGTAAGCAAGGCCATAATATAAATTTATGCAAATGGGAAGACAAGACAGAGGAAAAGGCACAAGCAGAGGGAGGAAAGACAAATAAAGTGTGGATCAGAAAGAATAAACAAGTAGTGCTTGATAAGGGGTTCATGATGGTGCGGAGTCTAGTGCTCAAATTGTTGCGATCCAGAATGTCGAGGCTTTACAAAAGGACCCTGTTGGGATGACACAAGATGATGGGGAAACAAAAACTAGTGATGTTTTCCAGGTAGTACAAGCAGGGGACTTTGATGTTCAAGAAGGGAGAGTTACTATTGAAGAGCATATGAGTTGTGAGTAGGGGGAAAATGTGGGTTTCCACACTGAGGAGTTGGGAGGTGCTTATGAGGTGAGGAGTGAGAAGGGCCAAGATGGGGTTGTAATTGTGGAGAGCCCCCTAATTCATGAGGATTTTGACATGGCTTGTGGCTGTCAGGAATAGGGGGAGATTGTAGTTATCGAGGAGGTTGAAGATGAAGAAAAAGACCCTGGTAATACTATGTTAAGGCTGCACTCAGATTCTGAGGTGGAGGAGGCCTTGGAGAATTTGGGGAAAGGCAAAGCCCATCTCTCGGACTCAGAGAATATAATGGTTAATTGTGGTGGTATGCAAGTAAGGAGCTCCATCCAGGCTAGAAGCAAGCCCAAAAGACTCAATCTATAATGCATCCCATCTTATTTTGGAACCTTAAAGGTGTTGGTACTTCTAAGAAAAGGCTGGGAAGGTTGGTAAGGAAATATACACCAAAGATTATTGCTGTGACTGAGCCTTTCTTGCCTGATAGTCAATTGTGTGGTTTACAACAAAAATTGAATATGGTAGGTTGTTTTTCAAATGAAGATCTTGGTGGTAAATTATGGATCTTGTGGGCTCCAGAGTGCAAATCTCGATGGTGGAGGTCTCGAACCAGTTTATTACGATGACCATGATAACTCATAATAAATTTTTCTGCATTTCTTTTGTGTATGCTAAGTGTAGGCAAATTGAATGCAGGGGCTTGTGGAACACTTTGTCGTCTAGTGTAGTTGCCTCCATGCCTTGGGTTGTCATGAGTAATTTTAATATTATTAGGAATGACTCTGAGAGAAGAGGAGGACGTCTTCATCCTTTTTTAGCGATGGAAGAGTTCAATGGTTTTATTGATGCAGTTGGTTTGACAGATTTACGATTTGAGGGGAATCAATTTTTGTGGTGTAACGGTCAAGAAGGGAGGGCGAGGAGTTGGGCCCTGTTAGATTGATGTTTGATTAGCACGGATTTCATCATGCGGTTCCCTACGGGTTATATGAAGTATTAACGACACACAACTTCAAATCATGCTCCAGTTTTGATTAGCTTGGAACCTAAGCCCTCGTTGTATGGTTTCCCGGCCTTAAATTTTCAACAAATGTGGATGACACATGAGTCTTTTATGGATTGTGTTGCTAAGGCCTGGGATGACGGGATCATTGATTATGGTATGCCGAGGTTGGCCAAGAAGCTTAAAAAACTAAGAAATGCTCTTAGATTATGGAATCAGGAGGTGTTTGGTAATACATGTCATAATATTTCCTATTTAGAAGATTGAGTGATGAGGTTGGAGGAGAACTTGCAGGATGAGTATAATTAAGAAGATGAGCAGGATTATTTAGTGGCCAAGACCGAATTGGATGTGTGGAGGGACCAAGAAGAGATGCGTCTCCATCAGCAAGCCAAGTAGTCTTGGTTAAATATAGGAAAAGCTTCGACTCAATTTTTTCAGACTTTTAACTCTAAGAAAAAAACTAAGATTAGGGAGATGAAACTATATGTCACATGATGGTAGATAGTTAAAAAGTCCAGAAGAAGTACATGACGGGGCTGTGGAATTTTTTGTAATTTTTTGGCTCATAATCAGGTGGAGGAAGATCTAGATTTATCTAACCTGGTGCAGCAGGTTATTTTGGAGGAGGACAATGAGAGATTGGTCCAACTCCCATCAATCCAGAATGTCAAGGATGTAGTTTTCTCAATCCTAATGAATAGTAGTCCAGGGTCTGACGGGTTTGGTTCTAGTTTTATCAATCTTGCTGGCCCATTATTAGTAATGTGCCAGCAACTTTGATCTAGATATGATAATTATCATTTTTTTATTTAATGGTAATTTTTTAACTTGCCCCCATTCGAATTTGTTGATATCTTGTTCGCGTATGTGTTCCAGTGGAGATGATGGATATTGATTCTAGAAATATGTAAATGTATGAGCCGAATGTGGATGATGGTAGAAAGATCCATCGAAAGAAGCAATCCACCAGAAATGACACTAGTATTAGTTGCAATGACTTGTTTTGGATTGAAGTGAAGATCAAGATGTTGACAATAATGGAATATGATGATTTTCTAGTTATTGACCATTGGGATCTTATTAGTGATGGTTTATTGTGTAATTGGTGCTATAACCTACTAGTATGATGAATAGATGTTGAGAATAGGGTATTATTTATGTGTATTCTTCATAAATATATATATATATGGATTATGTATAATGATTCTTAACTCCGCTGAGTACTATTTAATGCTTCATGCCCACCAAATATGGAGTATGCAGGCGTATATTTTGGAGGATTTCTCTCAGCAATTTGTTATGATTTTTTTAAGGCTTTATGGTAGATATTTTGTCCTAATATTTTTCTTCCCCATTTGAAAATTATGAACTTGCAAAGGCCCTAATAAATGCATGCAATCCCCCATAGTACAAATCCATGAAATTCGAAGATTTTTAGAAAAATTATCATGGCTAGATCTGGCACTGTTGAAGCAATGATATAGTTTATAAGCTCCATGCATGACTAATAGTGAAGCATGTTAGGCATCTTTAAAGATATATTCTCTTTGGCAGTAGACTTCTATATATGCAAAAAAAAAAAAAAATCGTAGGACACTATCTGCGTTTAACACCACCTTAGTTGGCTAATAAAGTCAATATGGGTAACAAATAGATTATGACATCAATAAGGGATGTGAGGAATTGCTGTGTGACTGCGAAATACACAACTTAAAAATAAAGAAAAGAATTATCTACTTTTATTCATCATTCTTTGATAGATGCAGACAACATTTAATTTGTTATTCAAAAATCCTTCGACATTTGGGAATCCATATTAGAAAAAATATATTTTGACATTTTTTCATTTTCTTACTAGCCAAGGCGAGGTGATTTTGCAAAGAAGAAGATCAAACATATGATATACTGGGCAAAACGAAATGAACTACAACAAAAGTTATTTATAGCTAGTGACTTTGCAAAAAATCATTTAATTAAACACGCTTTTTGATATCGTAATGTAAATTATGGAAGACATGTGATGATATATACGTGTGATGATATACATTTTTTGATATAGCCTCTTGGCAAAGTTTGTCATTAACACTTTGCTTTCAATACATGACGTGTATTCCCAACAAAAACTACATGTGGAAACAACAAGGCTCTAACATGTTCATAAAAAAGTAATGTATGAAAGAAATGGTGGTTGCTGCTGATAGATGTCAATTGGAGTCAGACATAATACACAAAATCCCACCTTAACCCATTGACTATGCTTTCGGAGACAGAAGGCACAGGAGAAGGGTAAATTTAAGCGGGATTTCTATTTTTCATTACTAAGGCATGAAATATCTATTAGGCCCTCTCATCTGTAGACATCAAACCAATTGCTGAAGCTAATGACACGTCTTGCTCCTCCATTTCTGCTGGCCCGTACTTCTACTTGAGAAATTATCCCAGGGTGTTATACTTAGCCCCCAACCTGTATATCTGAGAAGGTTAACCATTTTGTCCAGCCTCTCAACTTGGTTTTTACATTTCATGGTTTTATCATTTTGCAAAACTTCAATACATACTGCAAAACATAGTTTAAATTATTGTTCATCCTCCATATGTAGTAGTAGTTTACTGCATCCTTTACCTTGCTTCCTAATGGAAAGTTTTATTTTAGTTTGACCATAGTGCGGCATAAATGATTCAGTCAAAGAGAGGAAGAGGCCAAGGAGCTGTCAAACCAGGGTGAGGACTGTTGCCTCTTATGGAACGAAACCCACAGCTAGAACTAGCTAGTTGGACTTTGAGAGATGAAGTTGTTGTGGACTCTGATGACTCCACTCAACTCCCAGATAATGTACATTCATCGTTTTTGCCTCCCTATACACCTATAGTGGTGAATACAACAGGCAAATGTAAGTATAATGTTTTCATCTGCTCCTTACGGTATTTCATAACCATACCTTATGAGAAGATTTATACATGATTTTGCACCAATATTTGAATGTTTGTCTTGCTAATATAGTAGCAAACACTAGCAAACGTGGTAGGAGTGTAGCTAAAGGGACGGAATTTGAGGGAATGTGAAATAATGACAATTTACCACTTGAGATCAAAGATGGGAAGATAGATCCATCATGCAACAATATAACAATCTACACAACGAGAGTTACGTGGATCATGAAGCACTATGCAGAAATGAGGCATATTAGCTAGATTGTTGTCGACGAAAAGGAGAAAGATGAACTTATAGATTGTGTTCGAGTATAGCTTCCATATTGAATTATTAATATGATTGCAATGTTGAGCCATAACTTAGATAAGTTCAATAAGGTTTTGCTAGTAGAGAAATTACATCTATAAACTGTATGTGTGAATCTTAATTTTTAACACAATCTAATGCTTTATTATAACCTGCTTAGTTGCAATGGTACATGAAGTTTTAGGAAATATAAATATAGCTTACATGATAAGTTTTCAATAGAATCTTAGTAAATATGTACTTAAATATTGTCTATGAGTTATTAACACAATTGTGCAAGATAATCCAATATGGTATATGGGTTTTGACACAATGGCATCGATAGGCTAACTTTGTCTTGGATTGGACCAAGACAAATTATTATCAGATAGTCACAAGTCAGCTATCTCGTGTATATAATGCTTTTCATTACAAGCTACACCTTAAATACTCGAGTTATGCAACATATGAGAAGGCACTAGCTAATGGAGGTACGTTGGTAGAGTAGTCAGTTTGGGAGTGGTTATGCACTCGGTAGGGTAGTGATTCATTCAATGTAAGCATATCATTTTCGTGTAGGATTCATATGTCATAAGGTAAAATATGTGGCTGTCTAAGAAAAAGAAATAGTTGTGATAGGAAGGTAGTGATGTCCAATAAAAGGATATGTGACAGTGGATGACATATATTTATAAAAATATAGCTTGATAAATATACAGATTTCATTACTCTTAAATATAGTTGCACTGGTTTATACTTGTGTCCATTAGAACACCATTTCAGTTGTAACTTCCAACAACCCCTACAATCTGAAAAGATTAATTTAATTGGAAAAAATAGTTAAATGATTAGTTATAGCTAAAACAGATACATAACTTCAACTAAATAACGATTCTATAGGTCAATTCACAGGGAAAAGTTAATCTATAAATATCAATTCGGAGAAGTTACTTTATAATTCCCCAAAACGACATAACTATTTTAAGTTAAACTTTTCTCCTATTGGCAATTGATAACAACTAAAAAAATTGAAGAATTTTCGTTTTATTGCAGAAAACGTCAAAGCCAAAACAGAGAAAATAGGCATAAGCAAAGAGTCAACCACACAAGTGGAAGGAAATCTTTTATTGTACTAATGGAAAGAAAGGTATTGACATTATACTATGTTCTGGAAGTTGTGGTCAAATCTAATTTCTCAATATTTGGAATACTATGCTAATGTGATTGGTATGCTTATGTTTATGTGGAAGGATAAGAATCTGATTGATTTTTATAAAGATGTGTATTGGTTAAAGAAAAGTGGGAGATTTATCACACCAACTACAGAAGACAATGATTCGAACATATATTTGTTTTAGAGTTAATTACACTTTATCCTTTCGAACTTTCACTCAATTACAATGTACCTCCGAAATTACAAATTGCATCAAAGTGGACCCTCGCACTTTCAAAACTTCCCAACCCCCCCTTCAGTCTACCAGTACGACTAAATCTAAAGGAAATTCATTACACGTGTTGCTCATGTGCATAACATTCATTGTAAAGATGTAATTTTTATCTAATTTATTGTCATTGACCATATAATAACACATGCTATCAATTAATACTAAATCAAAAATCATTAAATAATTTTTTTTATTAATTTATATATAGTTAATGAATGTCAAATAATTCCATTGTGTACATATATTATTCATACTTGCTTGCAACTTAGGTATCAAATAATTTTATATTTGGTTAATGATTAATGATTTATTATTAATTGATAGTATATATTATTTTATATTTTATATGGTCAACAATAGTAAATTAGATAAAAATTACATCTTTGCAATGAATTTTTGTTAGATTTAATGTTGCTGGTAGACGAAATAGGCGGATTGGGAAGTTTTGAAAGTTCGAGGGTCCACTTTAATGCAATTAGTAGTTTCAGAAACACATTATGAATTGAGTAAAAGTTTGAGGGAACAAAGTGTAATTAACCTTTTGTTTAAACAACTATACCTGCACTAGTATTATTTTAACTTGTTTAGTATATGGCAAGTGAATTGTTTAGTGTTAGCACATAAGTATGTATGAAACTTACAAGTTAAGTTTTTAGTTGTATGATGGTAATGGTGGAAGTTCTTCATGCCATAGAACCATATTGTTTAGAAGATGAATGCCGAAGAGCCAAAGGCTCACATAGATGAAGCAAGAACAACCATATTTAGTGAGGTTTTGGGACATAGATCAGGTTATTCTAGAGGGTTGGGCCACTCTGTTATGCTCAAATGTCCTAAAGTACTTAGAGTACCCAATAAGGAGTATGAACGGTTTGCCGAGGAAAATGAACAATATAGAAAAATGCAGAGTATCACCAAAAATGAAGAGATTGAATGTGATTTTATGGCTATGAGGGAGCATATGTAGGATTATGAGACACGTGTAAACATGATATTGTCAGAAGTGGACACAGAATTCGAGTCTCAGAGAGAGACTCAAACCACAGTTCCTTAGGCATCCTCTACAAGCTAGCAGTAACTATTTTGTATTTTGACCTATACTTTTGTTGCTCTTTTGATGAAGTTGTCGTGGGGAGAATGAAGTAGCAGTAATAATTTTGTGGCGTCTTCGACTGTATTGGAATGTGGTGAAATATATCATTTCACAAATTGTGTAAAACCACAATTTAAATGAACTTACTACTGTTATACACAGGGTTCTTGTAAAGGCAAGGCACATATGGAACATATTGGAATTCCAGGCAAGGTGGCACTTGAGAGGTTGTTAATGGCCTTATCAATGTAAGGTACACAAAAACTATCAGCTTCAAATGCCATCATAATATGGATTAGAATAATGCCATTCATTTTGAGCTTGTATATAAATTACATGTATTATATAATTTACTTCAACACTGACATCTGAACCACAAATAAATTCCACTAGCTAATGAAGGAAAAATGAGACATTTTTTAAAATGATGGAGCAATTTTTAAACTAAAGGATAAATGACACATTTTTGTACTTGTTTAGCCATTGCAAGTACTTCATGATGTATGATATAACATTCAGTACTGCTAATGGTATATGGATTTTAATAACTTATTCTATGTTGGTGGTTATGCAGGAATGCATGCTATGGTATGATTTTATAACATTGTTGTGTATTGCAACAAGTCAATTCCCCATCCAAGAGTAAAGCTCTTTTCTTTTCTTTTTTGGATGTGCTAGCCAATACCCCAAACAACTTTTAAGTCAAAAAATTCCTCAGTAAAGTATGTACATGTAAAGATAGTAAGACAGATGGCATGTTGAAAGAGCAAGTGTGGATGCATTGTGGGACTTCTAAACTAAGTTATAAACTATACAACTTTAAAGAGTAATTTCTAGCTGAGATGAATGACATACTGCAGACATTTTATATATAGCATCATCTCAAGTCTTCAATTGCTTAAGGTTCTTTTCTATCATTGGTAGTTTAATGGTTTTGTATGCAATTTGATGAAATGTTATACACACTTTCATATATACATAGTGAAAACTCTATCATGTGCAAAACCAGATGCAAGCATACAAAATCAGATGACGACCAAATTGATCAGGATATATATATATTTGTGTGTGTGTGAAAACTCAATGTGCAAATCCACTGGAGATACAAAAGTCAGAAAAACAGACCAATTAGTTCTTGAAATTGTCAGACCTTGAATGCTTATGGTGCCAATTAATTGATTTGTAATCCATCCAACGTAAATCATGATCAAACACCAATATGTATGCCCAGTCTCAATTGGGAGGACCATTTCCACATATGAATGAAGGAAATTTTAGATCCATTTGAGAGTGCCTAAATTATCGATTGCCCCAGAGAATTTTGAGGAATGATTGCAACAATTGTCATGGGGGAAAAAATTTGGCCTGTAAATTCATCCCCATTGCACTGAAAAATCCTAATAATTTTAACTTGGGAATGTTGAATCTGCGATATGGGAAAACACTGTAAATGGCCTTTTACGTCTCCTATAAGTTTTTCTCCGGTTGTCGATTACATTGCAATTAACTTGACTGGCAGATCTCAAATTGCCGAGATAAAATTTTCTCATCCCAATGAATAGATGCTCGTAGGGAGTACCCATCGATTTTGTGGTGCACAAATCGATTCAGTGGAAAGCAATAGAGGCTGCAATGACCCTTGCCATTCTCGGCGTGTAAACCAACAAAAATAGCATCATTTCTACGGCTGTTTTGCTTTGGCGAAAATCAGAGCATATGTCAAGCTATTTTTTGGCAGTTCGGCTGCGATGAAAAAACCGTGGCTTAAGGGTTTTAGCCACAATTTTGCCTATAATCGTAGCGATTATCGAGCACCGCAAAAAGTTTGACCTCTTGTAGCGATAAAACTTTTACGGCATGTTTGTTATTCTTTGGGTCACACTTTATTGACATATGATGACAAAATATTTGGTAGAAATTTTAGAATATTGGAGCGGGATGGAATGATTTAATTATAAAATTGTAAAAACCTAAGAATATAAAAGATTAGAAGTATATGGAGTTTTTTCTTTCCAAACGAGAGAAAACCCTGCATAGACTATTTTGTATTCAAGCAAAAAGTTTAGGTAGGACTCACATATGTGAAAAAGCTAAAGAAAGTTTGTAGCACTGGCAAATTAAGAACATCAAGACAAAAAAGGGGTAACTCCTGATATATAGAACATAATGCAACCTAAAACTTATTGCAAAATGAAAAACATGATTCAAAACGATATCTAATTATATTATAATAAGAAATGCTATACTTTTTCCAAAATTTTATTATTACCAATTACACGTATTATGTGAAACATTTTAAGTAACTGTTGTTTATATAGTTGATGCATAATAGCACTAATTAAAATATACCATATCAACAAACGTGAGCAAAATTGGTAAAGATTTAGGATCAAAGCGACACTTCTTGATTATAATCCCAAAGATACATATCTATCCTATACACACCCAGTTCATAGAAGAGAAATGCTTTAACTACAAAGAGATCTCACAAAAATAAATCCACAAATTGACGTGACTTGATATAATATGTTAGATTGTAAAACTACTTTTATTGTAAAGTGCATTTAATGTATTAGATAAAGTAGTATGTTTACTGGTAATGTTGCCTAATAGTCTCAGAGGTTCTTTTCCACAGGGACAAAATTGGTCTTCCTTATTTGTAGGTCTCGTAATGCTGTTACTGATAAGTAGTTTTTGGTTTTTTTGTTTCACTTATTCTCAGCTGCTTGTGTTTTTTTCATGCAGGTTTTATTTGTTTTGTCTAGGCTTGGTTCTATAACGTCTAGTTTTTGGGTTTATCATGCTCTTCTTTGAAATATTGTTATGGAAAAGGAGATCTTAGTAATTTTGATGTCTGGGTTTGGTTTTTTCGTTTATATGTATCCTTTAGGTGTTTTATTGTAACCACGGTTTTCCTCCGCTATAAATGAGGGTTATCAATAAAATTGAAGTACTGTCCTCTTCTTTAGAAAAAAAAAAAAATTATATGTTTACTTTTGTAAAATCTATTTATAATTATAGCACTTCTTTTCATAAAATCACAAAGGTTACAAATTATTGTACTAACAGCTGGACCAAGGACTGGAAAGTGGACATTCTGTTCTATGCGCAATACCCACGTAGGAAAAGTACTGATAGTCGGCCCATGCATCTTCTCGGATCTTGTCCATTATGGCCGGCAGAGTTCTTCTGTAATCGTTTTGTTCGCTTGGAGCAACTATCGCATGTCCACTGTCTGGGGCTAATTAGCTGGCCGATTATGTGAATCGGACAACCTAGAAGCAAGGACCAGTTTGTATTATACTTTATTTTGAGCCTTAATATATACCAGCCATAAAATATTGATATATGTTGGGTAAATTATAAGGAGCATATATGCATATATGTGTGTGTATGGTCCACGTGTTTAAATCAATGTCAAATAAGTTTTTGAGCCCTATATAATATGTATATATATTGATGGAAGCTGTACTGATCAGACATGCATTAAGGTTCGCTACTCCATACTTCAACTCCAAAAGATTATCGTATTTTGGTTTGGTCCGGTTTGGTTGGTTGGTGCATGGGCGGATGGGATGGGATGGAATATATTCAATGTTAGCTAGGGCAGCTGTGTTTGGCCTGATTAATCATGGAATTACTAGTGGTTGTGGAAAGAACCAAAGCTAATGTTGGTGCTATATTAGTTATACTCAATCATCATCATCATCAACTATCGGCAATGCATTAATAATTAATGTCGCATGGTATACTACATACTGAACATGCATGATAGTATATTGGCCCACCTCGTCTACATATATATCTCAGCTGTCTACTACATTTTGATACAGTAATCTGGCCATGATCAAAGCTGCTAGGACATGAGGGCAACAAATTTTTGCAGACATCTCTTAAGTAGCGTGTATTATTCCTGTTGCACCTTTTTTCTCCCTCCATTAATGTTAATATTATATTACAACAAAATAAATAGTGCAAAGGGTGTATATATATATATATATATGAATTCGATCATATTACTCATTCAAGATTGTATATAAATAAATTATAAATAATGCTAGTTAATTACAAGTTATATACAGACCTTTTATAAAAAGTAAATCTCACTAAAAAAAAAATATTTTTATAATATATTCTTTTCTTTTTTTTTAACAAAATGCTATATTATATACACATGCAAAATTAATTTATCTATTTAAATATTGTACTACAATAAATTAACCATTAGTCTACTGATCACAAGACTCACCACCAGCTGGAGCATAGAATGGCCAAGTGGCTGGCGGTGGAAGTTGGTCAATTCTGGCAAATATAGCTGTACAAACATGAAAAGAACAGAATGAAATTTAAACAGACGTACGCAATTAAGAACAAGAAGTTATATTGCCAGTGGGATCAGATGGATGCCGGAAGGAAGAGAGAGGGAGAGAGGGTACTCCCCCTCATACCTAGCTAGTTAGGTCATGTCGGTGGAGAAGAACCTCTTGACAAGATCAAGAGCTAGCAACCATATATGTATGGAAATATATATATGTCCAGAAAAAACAAAAAAGGAGGAATATATATCGAGTCATCGACGGTGGAGACCGTCGGGGAGGGATCAGATGGATCTTCTCATATGCTTACAACTTGATCTGTATCTGTATTAAAAATGCGCCAATTAATTAAGACCTTGAAGTATTCGAGTCATTAATTCTCATCTAATCTCTTCAAGTGTTTTACAACAGAAACCTATATATGTAGCTCTAGGTCCGTCTGGCTAACTGACTTCTTTAAGTTTCTGGATTTCAATTTAAAATACATGAGCTTCAACGTACCATGAATGCATGGACTCGAAAGTACGATTGATTGTCAAAATTATATTCGGTCATATTTTGGGATTAAATTAGTTTTTCTAAATTATTTTATATTGGAAATATTTTGCGGTGCGAGCCCCATGATCTGATCTCGAGTAGAGAATCGATCTCGAATGCTTTGCCCAAACATTCCCCGGCCCTCACAACCCCTCAAATTGTGGACAATTATACAAGATTTCGAGAAATTTCCATATTTTGGTTCAGATCATAGACTATTTCGTCAAATAGTAACACAAAATCAATATATATATATATATATATATTTATTTCGAACATAACACGACGACCCAGTACTACCATTCACCCCAGCCGCCCACGTGGAGCTTCATAGGTGTACATAACATGTATTAATGGTAAGACACACTGCAAGAGATTAGACTTATAGAGACAAATTTGTTAAGAACGAATTAAATTTTATTCATAAAAGTCATTATTGGAGACTTGTCTCCAAAAATGGTTGAGTTATTAAATTCATTCGAAATATCCATTCGAACAAGATATTTTGTCACAAATAAAATTGTCTAAAAAAAAAATTCTTTCGAATAGAACAAAATAAATTCGAACAGAAAAATAATGTCAGTTTGAACAAAATATAATTTGTTCGAATAATAATCTTGACGGGAAATTAATTTATTTTTCTTGGAGAAGGTTAATAACCGTTTGAATTTAAATTTATTTCTTCGAACGGACGAGATTTGGTGAGAAAATATGGTGGCAAGGTTGTTTTACCGTTCGAACGAAACAAATATAGTTCGAACTACTTTGACACCATATTTATTCATTCGAATGACTAATTTAGTTGGAAATTATATAAAAATTGTTTATCATCATTAATTTGTGCATATATTTTTTCTATTCAAGTAATAAATATTTTTTCTATTAATTTGTTATCATTTTCAAAATATAAAAAATATGTATATATTATATATTATGATTTGCCCTGAGTTAAAATATTTATAAATTAATTTTATGTAATTAATTTAGAAACTTTATAGTGATTTCTTTTCTATTAAATTTATATGAATATAACTGTAAAGATAGTATCATTTCTTATATTATCATGAACGTTAAGTAAAATGAAGAAAATAAACAAGGTAGCAAACACGAAAAAAAACCATACATTAATTACATTCCAAATATATAATGTTTAATACAACATAAAAAAGTAACATAATAACTAAAACGATCTATTTGCTAAGTAGATCAACATCTTCTTGTAACATTTTAATGTGTCTATCCAAATCTCTAAACTTTTCCATGATGGGCTCAGTGAACTCCACAAATAGAGCTCGTACCTGATCCAAAGTAGCCCTAGGAGGTTGTCTCTCAACAGTGATAGTATTACTAGAAGCTGGATCGGTCTACGTGCCACTAGGTTGTTTTGGTGCAGTCTTCCTCAAGTGCCCCTTGCTCTTGCTGACTGTGATCTTATTAAGGGGCCCCATCTGTGGCGAACTGCTTTCAGTCACAGACACTGTAACCCCCAATCAGAGTAGGAGGTTAGATATCAACAGTGCAAATTGTAGACTACCTCCATTGGAATAGCGTGACTCCGATTGAATGCGGAGAAAGAAATACAATGCTAGATCAATGGGATCCCCTCGTGCTATCAACAACAAAATATTGCTCGATCGATCCTGAAATCAGTCTTATGTTTTTTCGAGTCGATGTTAATATTGACTTCTATAAATTTGTGGAAGATATCATAGCGTTAAAGTACGTGAGGGATATATGATTTGTTGTTTAAATATAATTGGTGGGATGTCTCAAATCATAGATTGGGAGTGCATAATGATGATTATTTTATGAGCGTCAATATATCTCGCACATGGTATGAGGACGATCCCTTCGTTCTCCCTTACCAAGCGAATCAAATTTTTTATTTAGATGATCCGGAGTACGGAAACCCATGGCAGGTAGTGGATAAGTTTACACCAAGAAATGTATATGATTACATTTCAGAGGTAGACAAACTATATGAAGAAGTTGATAATCCAACAAATGAAGAAGTATATCAAGAAAACGAATCAGACATCAATATATTTGTTGATCTAAGCTAATATGACATGGTCTCATTGCGTAGAGATGGTATTCAACCCGAAGTAATTGAGGGTGAAATATCGGAAGAAGATGAATCGACTGAAATGTCTAGTGAGGATGAGGTTAACTAGTCTAGCAAAATCAATAGTGAATGAATTTCAAACTGAAATTTTTGTAAGTATTATTCTTATAAATATCCGTAACGTTTGTTTGAATAATAATTTGTTACAATTTCAAATAGATATACCTCCCAAATGTGAAGTAACACGTGCGCCATCCCCATCCATTACCGACTCCCCGTGTGGTTAACCTGTCATGAATAGTGGGCCAACATCACCAGACCCAGAATAATGTATTTTATCAAATTAAATACCATATTTTATACTCAATTTAAGTAATATATATCTATAAAATAAAATAATTTAATTAAAATATATGCTTTAATTACTATATATAAAGTTGTTGTAATCCAGCACCGAGGTAGAGGCACTACGAGGGGTGTCTGTATAGAAAAAGTAAGGAAACTGGATAAAATTAAAGTTGATATTATTGATGATCACACCGGTGGCTTTGAAGATTTGGTAGCATGGCTTGCTTCTTATGTTAGTACGCTTACTCGCACGTATGCACCGATTGTTATATCCTCCTGGTCCAAAGTTTTCAAAGATGTGAAAAACCACATCAAAAATATTTACTTGATAATAAGCTACATCTCAAGCAACTAAGTATATAACATGTTACTTTAAGGTTATTTTGTATTTATACTAAATGTTTATAATTTTTGAAATGATGAGTTTGAGTTTAATTTTGGCCGATGCAATGATCCATTAACGGTTGAAGAACTGATGTCGAATGCATTTCAAAAATACAAAGGTCGATGTCATGTACACTATAAGAAGTTCAGTACTACAATAAAGGCGCCAAAATCCATTCTAAGCAATGCCACCAAACGAATGGGAGAAGGTTTGTGATATGTTTGAAAATCCTGCTTATCAGGTAATTTCGCTGCTATTTTTTTAATAATATATGATAGATGTATTAAACATATAGACATAATATTTTTTTTAACAACAGAGTACTGTGAACAAAGCAAATAGATCAAATTTAACGATACACCATCATGTGGATTCTCAATCTTATCATCATTTGTCTAACAAAATGATAAGTTATTCTCGTTCCCGTTAAATATTAACATATAATACACTTTTCTGATTTAAGTTCTAATATAGATTTTCCTTTTGTAGAAAGAAGAAAATCATGCTGACTATGATCCGACTCAATTGTATGTTAAAGTACATAAAAATTGTGATGGTGTTTGGCCTAGTCCCGAAACAAAGGCAAATTATGTAAGTTTAAATTTCTTTAATTCCATTATCTAATAATATTTTTATTACTTATACTAACTTTAATGTTTTTGCTTTTGTAGGAGTGATGATATCTCTTAAGGAAACTACTGCTGATCCATCAGATGCATCATTTGTCAACGATGCTTAGATCTTTTCTCAAGTTCTTGGATCACGTTCTGGATATTTGAGAGGTTTAGGACGTTGCATGAAGCCATCCTCAACATCATCATTCTCTTCTCGAGTTAGATCGAATGACGACAAGACTAAAGAATTGGAGTTAGCAACACTTGAGATAGAACGATTGAGGTCCAAGGAAAAAGAATTGCTGACCCGATTAGACCAAATAGTGGATCTTGAGGCTAGACTAGAAGAGAATATGCAGGGGAGACTAGGGACAGAGGTACAAAAAGCTGTGTTTGAACAATTGCAGTCAATTATGTCCCAAAACTTTATACCACCACCATAATCTTAAAATTTATTTTTTCTTTCATGTTCTTTCTATTATTATGTTAAAAAACATTTGAACAATTAATGTTTGAATTACAATTTGTGTAATATTAGTATGATATTTTTATTTAATTAAATTCTGTTTTGTATGATTAATACTGTTCAAACGGTAAATTATCATTTTAAATCCATTCAAACAAAAACTAACACATTTGAACGACAAACGAGAAATACAGTCTGTACGGCCGTTCGAACAATAAAATATTTCTTCAAACAACATAAATATGCAAAACTCCGTTCGAATAGACAGAATTTCACAAAATAAAATGTCTGTTTGAACGAACATAATTTATGTTTGAACAAAAGTTATTCAAACAAAATTTATTAGTTCGAACGGGATCAAATATGGTTATTAGTTTGAATCAAAATTTTAACTTGTTCGAATGGACGGCTCGGTTCGAACAGAGAGATGTTCCATTCGAACAATGTATTGAGACAAAATTGGTTCGTCTAAAAAAAAAGTCTCGTTTGAACAATTTTGATTGGTTCTATTAAATTTCGTTCCTAAAAGTGATTTTTTGAGATGAAAATTGAATTTTGTCTCCAAAAACCTTTTAAGACAGTATTTTCAAGGCAAAATAGAGATGAAAATTTTTCATCTCCAAAACCATTTTGAGACGAATTTGAGGTTTTTTGAGACAAAAAAAAAAAAAAAAAAACCCAATATCTTGTAGTGACATAACGTTTTGCTTTCTTTATCATAACCATGCATTTTTATTATTCCCTTTTCCATTTTTTGCCCTAAATTCAATATATAAACCCTAGAACCCAAATAATGGGGTCAGCTCCACCGATTTTCCTGGGAAAGACAATCCCAATAATTTTTAGGCGCCTTAATTGGGACACACGACCAAGTACACACGGAGTGCTGAAGAATATATTAGGCATAGAAATTTAGAAAAAAATTATACTGCTTTTTATTTCTATTTTTCGATCTGGCCAGCAAATTATAATGCTTTATTTTGTTAGTTTTTTCACCGGGCTTTTTGCGTGTTTGAGTCTTGACATGAACAATTAATGTAATTTGAATGCATTTGTCGCATAAGTATTTATAAAAGAAAAGAAAAGAAAAAGCCATCCGTTATTACATTAACTCACTATATATCTATAACAAAATGCAATATATTTGTGTTGGAAGGGGTTAAAAAAACAAGGACGATTATTGTAGAAATTAACCACTACCTAGCTAGCTAGGAATATTCTCGATCTCATAAATATGAGAAATACTATGCACCACACTCTCATCTTATTTTGATCATATTAAGTAGTATGTGGCATATTCATCACCATTAGATGATAAAGAAACATGCAATAAATGATTATTTAATAGTGAAAAATGTGCCATATCATACTTAGTGGGATAGTAGAATAGAATTTTTCCATAAATATAGATATATATATATACACCCATTTAAATTAAAGCCGAAAAATTTTCAAAGAATTTGGAGTGCATGAAAATCAATATTTGAGACTGACAAATTTCACTTGTATTTAAGATCTTGAATGATCACGGGAGCACTTAATTAGCAGTAATAAGAAGATGTAAATTTAATTATTTAAATTACGAACATGCATGTTACTCAGCCCACCATTTAACCATTTCGTTTTCTTTTATTTTTCTATATGTTTTTCTAATTTCAAAATTGAAAAACCATTATCCTTAAATGATTGAAAAATGGTGGGCTCATGAATACCATTTTCCTTAAATGATCATTTCCTAGCTAGCTACCAGAAGGCAACTTTGGCGATAATATTTTATATTAATATTCCTTGATCAGCTTCATCTGGAGCAATCAGTATATACTGATAATTATACAAGTAATTGGAGATCAGTATGATGATTTTGATGATGATCTTTAGAAAACAATGCATGCGTGATGTAATTAATTAAAAAGTCCAATGTTTATCGCTACCAACTGAAAGCAATATTAATTGCATAATGCATATATATAAGAAGAGATATGCTATATATATATAGACGTGGCAGTATTATCTCATCATCACCTAAACTCCAAGGTCAATCTCATATATATACATCACCGCATGAGTTTATGTATTGATCAACAAATATAAAGCAAAAAAGTCAACTCCTCTTATTTATCAAAGTTCAAGAAAAGACGAAGAAATAAAATAAAAAAGATAAAAGTTTTAGGCATGATCAAGTAAAAGATCATGTGTGGGAGGGAAAACGAGTAAAATTTGAGGAACTGATCCCAACTAATAATGCTCCAAATTAACCGATGCATGATCTATCTCTTTGTGCTAGTTGCCACCGAAAGTTGTATTTCCATATTGCATTCATATCATGGCAACCCGGCCCCTCTTTTTGTCTCGAACGCGTATTGCTTTTTCTTTCTCACTCACTTTTTTCATAATAATATTATACAATATTGGGTGGAGTTGTACAAGGAAAGTAAGCTGGTTGAATGATCCAGCGAAGAGTGGCCAAGACAATAATGATCCTTATCTGAATATCTTACAAATTTACAAGCAAGCAACTGCGCGTTGCTAGCTATTGTTGACATTTTAAGCCTTTTCCTATATAATCCGCCAACTGAATGAAATTGCGTCGCTTTCAAAACTACAACCGCATCAACATGCAGCATGTAACTCCTTATACCCAAATTCATTTATGATATAACACTACGTAGTAATCATGCGCTTTAGCTATAAAAATCGGTATGTCAGGTTATAAAATTAATTTTATTATAAATTATATTTAATATATTACATAAAATCGTATTAATTTGTGATCGATGAGTTTAATTTTATGAAATATTTTTGTGGCCGTATCAGTACTCAAATACTTTATTCTTATAAAAGTTTGATCTACTATTGGCATCAATCATTAAATAAGTTTGATTTTGGTCAATGAAAAATATTGAATTATCAATATATTGATATGAATTTTCATAGTTGTTTCTTTGAAGCATCGTGTCAATTGTGACTTGATTACCATATTAATTTCGTGGTAATTCAAAATATCTTAGCACTACCCCGTAAATCCTAAACATTGTCCTCACTCACGTCATGATTTTGCTTAATCCGTAATAAATATTAACATATTCCATATGGTTTATTATTATTTAAAATAAGTATTTTTTTCAAAAATTGATCATCCCAAAAGGCATATTTAGAAAAGGAAAAAGGAAAAAGGAAAAAAGAAAAAAGAAGTCATTACTTAAAAGAAAAGTATCATTGGAAACGTAGGGCATGCAGCTGAAAATGTACAAGAAAGACGGAAACAGCACATAATGCGTATAATATTAAATTGGCATGCGGATGACGACCATAATGAGCCAAGTCTTAACAACTCTTACCTAATGTACCAACAATTTTATTTATTTTTATTTTGGGAAAAGAAAAACAAAACAATAATATTTGGACATCGTATAAGTGCATACCAGTTCAGCTCTTTTTCTAATTAGGTTATAATAATAGAGTCCGACTGATTGTACCAGTTAATATGTAGTATATACTCATCGACTCAACAAATATATATATATAAAATAAATGAATATGGAAGAGAAATTCAAATAATTGATTTTTATTCACCTGCCGGCGCCGGCAGTTGACAGAGCCATCTTGATGTTGTCGACCTGATCAGCACTTTCATTACCATATGTATTACTTTTCTCTAATCCTCCAAAACCAATTAAAGTTCAGCTCTTACGTACGTTCCAAAACGGCAGGCCTCCCAAAACCAACAAAATCATAAAAGAGTCAAAAACCAACCAAGCTTAAGTCTCTCCCATCAGGCATCTATACCATTACCCCCTTTTCATTTTATTTCTCCAAAATTCAGATTAGTGTCTCAGACAAACAACTTTGATCTTTTCACCTCTGCTCTCAGATCACTTTCTTCCATTCCCACAAATTATCTTCTCTCTTCCAGATCATATTCAATCTCTCCGGCGCTCAAAGTTTCTTCTTTTGGTCCTTCATGGCCGTATCTCCGCCCCAAGCTTTCCCGCCTAGAAAACGGCGACTAATATCGGCTGCTTCCTTCATATCCCCAAAACTCTCCGACCGGAACCTTATCCAATCTCTTCTCCTTTTCACCAAAGAAATTTCGTCCCTCGCACCTTTCCAATTCCTTCTCAAGCGCCATTCCGTTTCCCTCATCCGCAAATCCAAGCTCCTCACCATCCTTTTCGAAGAGCTTCTTCTCTGCAATCCCATCCCCGCTCTCTCTCCATCTGCCATCCTATGCTTCGAAGAAATGCACGTGCTTTTGCAGAGAGTCAAGGCCCTCATCGAGGACTGCTCCAACGGTAGCAAGATGTGGCTCCTCATGCAGACCGAGTCGGTGGCCAACGGTTTCCACGACCTCACCAGAGAGTTGTCCACTCTGCTTGATATTTTCCCCTTGCAAGAGATTGACTTGAACGACGATGTTGCAGAGCTAATCGTTTTGATCAGAAACCAGCTCAATTCCCAAACCAAAGTTAATGGCGTCGTCGATCCGAGAGACGACGAGCTCAGGCTTGAGGTGTTGGCCATGCTCGACCGGATCAAGAGGGAAATCGTGCCAGATCATTCCGAGCTCGCCGAGATTCTCGCGAGGCTAGGGCTTCGGGACGCTTCGAGTTGCAGAGAGGAGATAGAGAATCTCGAAGACGAGGTCCAGAACCAGAGCAACGAGAAATCCAAGTCCGAGGTAATAATCGCCTTGATTGGGCTCGTTCGCTACGCCAAGTGTGTTCTTTTCGGAGCTTCGACCCCTAATTCAGACATCCGGAGCCGGGAAACGCCATCGGAGGCAATTGTACCTGCGGATTTCAGGTGCCCGATCAGCCTGGAACTGATGCGGGACCCGGTGGTCGTGGCAACGGGACAGACATACGATAGGGAGTCAATCAAGATGTGGATCGAATCGGGACATGCCACGTGTCCGAAGACAGGTCAGAACCTGGTCCACACGGACCTTATTCCAAACCTCTCTTTGAAGAATCTTATAGCAATGTGGTGCCGCGAACAGAAGATACCGTTTGAAATTACGGCGGGTGGTGTGAAAGTCAACGGCGTTACAACGAATAAAGCGGCGTTGGAAGCTACGCGGATGACGGCGACATTTTTGCTTAACAAATTGTCGGTCTCTCAGTCAATAGAGGCTGCCAACGGCGTCGTTTACGAGCTTCGTGTACTTGCCAAGACAGACTCTGATAGCCGGGCCTGCATTGCCGAAGCAGGAGCTATCCCTATGCTTGTACGTTACCTTGGCTCGGATGTAGGTTCGGAACACCCGAATCTCCAAGTTAACGCCGTGACGACGATCCTCAACCTTTCCATCTTGGAGGCAAACAAGACGAGGATCATGGAGACTGACGGAGCCTTGAACGGCATCATCGAGGTGCTACGCTCTGGCGCTACGTGGGAGGCGAAAGGGAATGCAGCGGCCACGATATTCAGCCTCGCAGGTGAACAAATACATAGAAGGAGACTCGGAAAGAAGACACGTGTCATCAAGGGATTGCTGGAGTTAGCCGAGGTGGGGCCCCGGAGTTCCAAGAGGGACGCGTTGGCAGCAATTCTGAATTTGGCGGCGGACAGGGAGGCCGTTGGGAGGTTACTGGAAGGAGGGGTAGTGCGAATGACCGTTGAATTGATGGATGAATTATCAGAGGAGGCGGTGACTATATTGGAGTCCGTGGTAAAGAGGGGCGGCTTTGTCGCTATTGCGGCGTCATATATCGCCATTAAAAAATTAACCGTGGTGTTAAGAGAGGGATCGGAGAGAGCCCAAGAAAGTGCGGCGGCAACTCTCGTCACAATCACGCGAAAAGGTGGTGCAGAGTTGGTGGCGGAGCTTGCGTCGACGCCGGGGATCGAGAGAGGGATATGGGAGTTAATGCAAAGTGGAACACCTAGAGCCAGAAGAAAAGCGGCTACGCTTTTGAGGATCCTCCGAAGATGGGCTGCCGGTTTGGATACAATTGTAATGGATGACACCATAATTTCCAGCACACACATGATAACTTCGTCCACAACAGCAACAGCATAGCCTGGTTAAGATTTCAGTCTCCTCCAAACATTCTTTAATTTGTGAAAGGTTTTCAGAAGTACACTTGTTTTTTCTTTTTCTTTTCTTTCTTTTCTTTGTTTTATCTCATCAACGCTGGTTTTTTCTTTCTATTCTTCAAATAACGCCTATTGATTCTTTGCTATACGATGTTTAAAATAAAATTAATTACAATGGATTTTCATTATTCCATGGCAGGAGAAACGACTGGATACGAAATAAGCTTGGACTTGGTATAAATGAGTTTAGATTAAAGTCATCTTAATCTGTTAATATACTATTAATAAACGGATCAACTTACAATCAACTTGTATAATTTGAATAAATTCTATCTTTGACATTAATTTATGCCTATGTTAATTTTGTCGGGATGTAATGTTGATATTATTATTTGACTATTTAATATTTAAAAAAAATTATTATTAACTATCATGTGACTATTAAAAGCTCAAGACGTTATTAATTTTCTTATGTATTAACGGTATGGATTTTAATTATGAAATATTTTTTTTTATCATGATTTTAGTTGTAATTGTGAATGACTTATATAGTTATTCTTGTATTATACATTAAATTATGTTAACAAAGTAAACATAAATATATGGGTAAACTTGATCCATTTGTATGAAATGAGTTATGTTCAAGTTAACCCACTTGTGTTAATTAAATAGGTCGTGTTGTGTCATGTGTTATTTATTTGAATCGTGTTAAGATTTTAAAGTCTGACCTATTTAATTAAGAGAAATGATAATATGCCGCCCTAGTTATACTGTTCAATTTGCCTCATTGATGTAGCATTACCATGTAGTGTTACATGGTTTATTAAAAAAATTAAAAACATAAACATTAAAGGGATAGAGGAAACTTAGCATTCTAGTCTTTCTCCTTTCATGTTTTCAAATGCAATTTTGTTTTGAATATATTTTTTTTATTTTACCTTTTTAATAAACTATGTGGCACCAAGTGGTGGTGTCACGTTAGTAAGAGAAATGATAATATGCCGCCCTAGTTATACTGTTTAATAGCATTTATCTTTAATTAAAGGAGTCGTATTTTAACTCATATAGTGGAATATTCATCATTTTGTAGTTGACACCACGGGAATATGACAAGAATATGACCTACAAACACGAATACCCATTCACACCTATCAGAATCCATAGTATCTTCTTATTAAGGTTTTAAATGAATTACCTATATGACCAATGTGATTACCTAAATGTATCTCATTGATCATTTTGAATTTTTGAGTTTAGGGTTCCAAGCAATCACTACAAGCAATCATTTTGAATTTTTGAATTGTGGCGATTTTTACATCGTTACAATATTTTTACATAAAATTTTGAAATTGGTCTTTTACAGCAATTTTTCTACTTTTTGCGATGGATATATTCCTTGCAAATACTAAATTGGTCATTTGCAACGATTTTTTTCATCTTATGCGACGAAAAAATTCGTCGGTATATTAAAAAGCTTGTTTCAATGGTTTGTTAATCACTGTAATTGCGAAAGTGGCGTTTTGCAACAATTTTTTATTTAAAAATTGCCGCAAATAAGAATCAGGCATTTTCTAACAATTTTAAAATCGTTGCAAAAAGAAATTAGACCAAATTTGCTGCGAATTCCAAGTGGCCGATTAATGTCCAGAGCGAAGTTGGAAATCATGAAGTAGATTAATGTACACAATTCACTTTTACGGCAACTTTTGTACTTATTGCGGCGATTTTTGTCATCGCAATAAATTTTTTACTGTAGCAACACTATCTCTCCGTCGATTAAATCGCCGCAATAGATAATATTTACGGCGAACATAGTCGCCGTAATAACATATGCTGCCATTTAAAGCTTATTAGCGGCGAATCAAAAGCCCCGGAAAAGAGAATAAAATTTAAGCCCCGCGCCTAACGTTTTCCCTTCATTTCTTTCCCTTCCGCCTTCCCCCATCTCTCCCCAATCCCTTTTCTCCCTCAAGCCTCCGCCGCGCACAGCCCGTCGCCAGCGACCCCACCACGCCACCGCCACCTCACCTTGACAGCCACCCCCTCCTTCTCCCCCAGCCCCCACGGCGGAAAAATTAGGTTTCCCCGAATCTGGCCTCACCTCTCTCTCTATCAGATTTCTCTATGATCGCCGCCGCTAGGGGTGCCGTTCGCCACCAATCACACCTCGACGCCATCGCCAGTCCGCCGTCGGAGCCCCATTCTCCTCCACGCCTAGCCCAGCAGCCCGAGGCCCTCCCTCTCTCCCTTGCTCTGTTCGCAACCCACGGCCCCCACGCGGTTTACTACTGTGCCACTCCCTTGTGAGTTTCGATTCTTCCCTTTGTCAATCTCTGTACTCAGGTTTTGGTTTGGGGGTTCTTGCATTTGACTGTTGTTTTTGGTATGACATAATTCTATATATGCATCTGATTATGCAGCCTGAGACTCAGTTGGCTCCTAAGAAACCAAAGGTTCAAGCACTACGCAGTGGTGCTTCTTCTTAAGATGCAGAGTTGTAGACCGAGTTTCAACAAGTCTTTTTCTTGGTTCTCTGCAGTAGTGTAAGAACATTTTTGCGTGTTTTACTTGATAAAAGTGTCATGAACTCAGAGCTTGTCTTCCGGGAGATACTTGTACTGTTTCTTTGGCATCTTGATGTGAAAACCGTTTTAACTTTGCCATGCGTCATGCATTTAACATTCTTACTCAAAATTGCTTTGGTTCTGTACATATTACTAGCTGAGCTGGTATAGCTTCGAATTCACGCCAAGTGGGCATTGTTTATTTGATTATGGAGTTACTACCATGTCAAAAGTGGGACAAATGACTTATAGGACAGCTGAACATACCATGGGTACATTTGTAAAATGAGTTCGTAAATAGTTTGAGGATGAGTTTTGGTTATGGTAGAGTTGAAAAAACAATTGTAATAGGTGTATGATATATTGTGTATGATATCTGCTATGGTGCATGAGGATTTGTTATTAGGTTTGCCATGGGACAAGTGAAGCATTCTTCAATGCTTGAAAATGAGTGGAAAGCTGTGCTATATTTAGGTTGAGTGTAACAAACTGTTTCCATGTAATGTATATATGTGATGCTTAGTGATTACAAGGAATGGAATCAATTACCAAGTACTTCCCTTTTTCTTTATTTTTATTACAAGGAATGGAATCAATTACTTGTTGAATGTGAATGAGTATTAAAGGCGGTGATGTTTAGTGAATGTTTGTTCAATGGAAGGTCTTGAATGAATATGTATTGAGAAGTATTTTTGGGCTAGCTTTTGTGTAGGAATGGAGGAAGGGCTTTTTCACAAAGCCTTGTATTGGCTAGAAAATGAATTTGATATTTTAAATGGGAGGCAAATGAGTTTTAGGCCATGTTTCACAATTGCTTTTGCATATCCATTATGCTACAATAATTTGGATTTTCTGCTGCTTCTTGAATATCATATCCAATATTAGTAGTAACAATTGTTGTTGTTACTATGGGGAAAGGGTAGTGTTGGTGTTCTCATTGTGCAGGTTGAGCTTAAAAATTATTGTACTATGATTCTGTAGCTTCATTGCATTCTTTTGCAATAAAAGCTAAATGCCTGTAATTAGTGTAATCCTTTATAAATTATTGTAGTTTTGTAGGCTGACAGTGGGAGGCTAAGATTTATTTGTTTCTGTTCGGTTAATGGGATTGTTTGCTGTGGAACTTGGATAGTTTTTATGACATTGATAAGTCTTATGTACCAGTTTCAGGTTTATGAGTTCCACCAGTTTCAGCTTTCCATATTTGATTAACTGTTGACCCTTTTTCAAAATCACCATTTTTAGCGCAACTTTTTGCTATTCTCTATTAATCCTTTACACATGAAACTGCTGTGTGATCTTAGCTTAAACAAATTGAGTTGAATGAGCTTTATCGTTGGGTTCCTTTGGTAGATTCAAACCTTGTTTATGCTTTACAAAGTGCATTATTTGCCATGCTTTTATGTATATACCTTGAGGCTTGAAAAGGTCCTTGTCCCACTGTCATTTCCCTTTTTTGTATTAATTGTGACACCCAGCCCGGAAGTTCTGCTGAACTTTAGTTGGTAACGATTATTTTCTCTATTTGTGACATTGCAATGAGAAGGACATGGCAAATCAAATCTAGGGTCCAAATTCTAAGAGCATCTAGGGTCAAATCTTTAAATCATGAGATATTAAATTTCAGTTTGGTTTAGGTTAATGTGGAAGAGCTTGGGCTAGATATATTCCTCTTAATTTACTGTGAAGTTTTGACACATGCAAATGCAAAGTTAGCATTAACCTTTTTCCATAATAAATGCGTACTTGTTAGTGAGAGAGAGAAGAGAGGGGAGGGGGGAGGAGATGGATACTTGTCCTGCCTTGTTAATCTTCATACATATGCATCGTTATTTTATCTACAAGTCAATGTCATAATGGAGATAATGTTAAGCTTAATGTTATAAGTGTTAAATATTTTTTATTGCTCTTACTTTTGGGATATTTTCACAAAAAAGATAATTTATAATTCTTGTTGGCTGGAATTAGTTGTGCAATGGCATTCTCTAGCATTGTCCATGGTTTTGGTGAGTGAAGTTTTGCGTAATTGTTTGTTTGTATTTAGTATGTTTTTCATGTGGGCATTTCACTTGTTGATGGCAGTCATACATAATGGTTATTAGATAGATAAATTCCAGAAACTACCGTTAATCTTGTCAGTTAGCAGTAGGTGAATAGATTGGTCTGTGGTAGTTTATCCTCTAGTAGTTTTCTCCATAGCAGCTGCATATCATATCACTTGCATATCCTATTGGAATGTTGATATTACAGTAAGGAGGATGCTGGGATGAAAACTGCAAAGCTAAGAGATGAGTAAGAAGTTCTGGACAGACAACAACATGCTGATACTGAAGTTCAAAAGAATCTGGAAGAGAATCTTCAACAGCTTAAAAATCGAGATGACAGGTATGTGGTTTGTTGGTGTACTTGTTTGGTTGATGCTTTTTTAAAGACAGAGCCTTTTCCCTTTTAATATATTCATTTGATTAGTATGTTCTTTTTAGATTATGGCTTGTATATCTTTTGCCATCTTTTTGATAATGTTATATGTGGCTACTTAAATGATTTACTATTACTTATCTGTCCTCATAATCTTGCTTTCCTGTTTGAATACCGTCTGCCTATTCAACTGCATTGCCTGTTCTATATCTCTATCTGTGGTAAATAAAAGTTCAATTACAGATGTTGACTCATCTTTAAGTTCCTCAGAAGATGCATCTACAAGATCTGGTTCTGCAGTGATAGAGAGCTCTGAACAAGACTGGCGATTCAATAACTGCTGGAGCTAATAAGGTATACACACCTTTTAATCAAAGTGATTACATATTTCTTGATCTGGCCAGGGAAGCTTTAAACATGGCAGAAAATATGAGAAAACAATAGGCATTGCTTCATGCTTACATTGTGCTGTGTAGATGAGTATTTGGAGAAAAAAGGGGCTCTTGGTCAAAGTTTTAATCTTTATGTGTGACAGTTATATATCGTGTGTATAATATCTAGTTTCCTCAATTTCTTCAAAGTTGTTGTCTGGTAGTTTGAAGTTTAAAACTGCGTTTTATGCCCTTGTGAGACACCTGATGGCCTACTTATCCAGTAAAATTCCTAATGCTCAATCTATATGTTTAACTGTTTTTTTAATGGGCAAACGGAATGACCATTTGCAATTGTCACTATATGCAAGATGCAATATATAATCATGTATGATTGGATAGGTTGGTGGACAAATGTTTGATATAAATGCTAAATTGCAATTTATATAGCTTGAGCTTTGTGTGGCCATCCAGAAATTTCATAGTGAATATAATTTGGATGTGTATTATATTTTTTATTTATTCTGTTTTGTGCATTTTTTTTTTTTAAATTTTCTTAAACATCATTTCTGGTGAGTAAATTTTGATGGAATTTTTTTTCCGTCATTATAGTCACCGCAAATATTCTTTTTAACAACAATTACTTGCTTAGAAAACATAATTGCGACAATCATTGAAAATCGCTGGAAAAAATATCATGGTTTTTTCAGTGATTTTTTTTAACTTTTTGCGACGATATATAACGTCGCAGTTGACTTTTTTCAACGATTTAACATTAAACAGGAGGGTATTTTCTAGCGATTTTTTAAATAATTGTGGCGGACAAAAATTGTTGGAAAAAGTAAGTATTTGTGGCGATTTTTGCAATTCGCTGGTTTAACTTATAATTGAGTAGATAATTGCGACGAATATGCGGTGTAGTAAAAATCACCGAGAATGATCAAATTTGATGATTTTAAGGGTTATTTTTGGAGATTTTTAGCGTTGGGAAAGTCTGTTTTTCTTATAATGTTAATGCATCGCTGTAGATATCTTCGATTTGATTTGTAATGGCCCTAATTAAAGTTTTGGTAGTTTACATCCATTACTCTCTTTAATTGGACTTCACCGAGCTCTTTGTATTTCGATGGATTAAGGACTCGTTTGAATAGTGAGATGATATGGTTTTAAGTGAATTGAATAAAATAT
Organism: Pterocarya stenoptera; assembly: GCA_003123785.1. Taxonomy (NCBI): domain Eukaryota; kingdom Viridiplantae; phylum Streptophyta; class Magnoliopsida; order Fagales; family Juglandaceae; genus Pterocarya; species Pterocarya stenoptera. The sequence goes on along the minus strand of QEOT01007864.1, from coordinate 31,592 downwards.
TGTTAAAATATTAATTTTTAATATTATTATTGTTTTGAGATTTGAAAATGTTAAATTGTTTATTATATTTTATATGAAAATTATAGAAAGTTATAATGATAAGATGAGATTAAATTAGATGGGCTAAGAGTATTTTTGTATCCAACCGGCCTAAAGTATAATTTGAGATGAGTATCTGGAGATTGTTAATATTAAATTGGAGAGGGAAGAGTAAAGCTGGCATTTCAGAACATAAATTATAAAATAATGGACACCAATTTGGGACTTTTTTATAACTATGTCACAGCCCAAAAGTAAAAAGCCCATCCCTCTCTTTTATTTGAAGAGTAATATTACATATTGTTATGGAGTGTGCAAATGTCATATAATTATTTTGAAAAGAGTGAAATATATTAATAAAAAATTAATTTTTTAATTTTGGATTTATTTTTTTTTAAGAGGACGGTATCTCAATTTTATTAATTAGCTCTTATTTATGGTGGAAGAAAATTATAGTTATAGCAAGACACTTGGGGCTACAATATTATAATCAAGAAAAGCCAAACCCACGCATCAAAATGGCTAAGACATCCTTATAACACAGCAAAGGTTTTATAAAAATTACAATAGTCCAAAACATTATTAAGAAATTTCAGCCCTAGACAAAACAATAACATCTACAAAGCAAAACACTCACAAGTAAAGATTAGAGAAAACAAATAAATAAAAAAATATGTATCAGGAAAATCCTTAGGAGATCTCTAGGTAAGAAAAACCATTTATGTCTAGATGAAAAAGACTTTTGAGATTGATAGGCAACAAATGATCTCCAGACCAGTCCTTATTAGAGCCACTAGCTCTTCACTTGGCAAGAATGTCAGCCACCGCATTACATTCCTGAAAAACATATTTTATTTTATACTCCATTCAATTCAAATACACATGTAATTCATCCCAAAAATTCTCTAAATATCAAATATTACATTCACCCTTGATGATCCAATTAACGAGAGTTGTAGAGTCAGTCTCAATCTCGACTCGAGTAAAACCCAATTGATAACAATGATGGACATCTTCTAGCAAACTTCTCATTTTAACAAAATTATTAGAACCTGAGCCCAAAGCCACAAAATAAGCCACAAGAAGTCGACCACCATCATCACGAATGACAACTCCTGCCCCTGTTGGGCCCGGGTTACCAAAACTACTACCATCCGTATTAAGCTTAACTCGAGGTCGAATCCACCTGACCACACAAACCTTCTTAGATCTAGGTTCGAGTAAGGGGATTTCCATTCTTCTTAAAATAGCAACATCCTTAAAAGAAATAATAGGAACTTTCATGATCAAATCCATAATACGACGAAGCCATAATTTAATAATTTGCCAAACCGACTCCACAATTTCCTCCTTATCGTCGTGTCGAGCCTTGCAACGTCTGTTCCAAAGCTTCCAAGAAACAATAGATTGGAGAAGATAAAAAAATAATCCAAACCTGAGTAGATTTTCTCGCTTTGCGAAACCAAAAATTAATTTGTTCCTGCCATATATGAAAAACACCTATATGCACACCAACTGGGTTGCAGCAAGCCTCCAAATACGTTTGGCAAATTCCCCAGTACAAAGCACATGATTCAAATCCTCCATCTTGCCCTTAGAACAACAATTACACTTAGAGACTCTAGGAATACCAACTCTTTTAATCCTCTCGTCGACACTCAAATTGTTATTAATAGCCTTCTACATCATAATGAAAATTTTCTTTAGAAGATTAATGCGCCAAATCCACTGAGCCCAAGGTAAAGAAGGGGCTCTGATCCTAATAAAATCCCAAGCATTTTTGGTTTTAAAAATCCCATCATTATTATTCACCTAAATTAAAACATCTTGGCCCTCTTTTCTCCTAGCAAAAAATTGATACAGATCAGAAGCTTTTTGATGACCCACAAGACTTCCCAATAATAAAGTATCCCACCCATTTTCAATACGACGGTCTTTGATTTTCAGCATAGGATTACCAGTCACAAGAAAAAGGCCACTAAGAGGGCCTCCCTCCTCACATTTATCATACTACAAAGAGATTTTGCCCTTTTTCACAATCCATTGAGAGCCATTTAAAACATCTGAAATATTACGAACAATAGATTTCCAAAAACCGGATTCCCTTATTAGGCACCAAGAAGGATAAGTAATTATCTTTAATATTTGCCTCTAAAGAAATCAGCCCATAAAGATTGACCATGCATGAGCCTCCAAACAAATTTCATATGAAGGGCTCTTTAAATATCCCCAAAGTCCCGAATACCTAATCCCCCTTCATCAGTTGGTCTACAAACATGCTTCCAGGAAATCCACTTCCGCTTATCTTTATCTTGAGACTCACCCAAAAGAAAGAGCTAAGAGTCTTATTCAACATAGTGAGCAAACTATTAAGAACATGTAACATAGCAAGAAGATAAACAACCATACTAGATAAGACATGACGCAAAAGAATAATATGCCCACCTGACGAGAGTGTTTTCATCTTCCAATCTACAATTTTTTTTATTAACTTTCTCAAGTAAATTAACAAAATGTATAGTCTTACGTTTACCCACCACAATAAGCATACTCAAATATTTAAAGGGAAAAGACATTTCAGAAAATCCTTTTATACGAAGAAGAGAATATTTCCTGAACATTGAAATTTTATTAGAGAAGTAAATAGCACATTTATACTTAATTGAGGGATTGATGACTAGACCAATAGGCACATTTATGCATCCCTTATTTACTCATTTTTTAAAATAAAAATTACACGATATTTATGCAGATTATAAATATCATTTATTTTCATTTGAAACATCAATTATTTGGAGGGGGAAGAGCCCTTTAGAGAGCTGGTGATAGATGTGACTCTCGTATGCTGCTTTTGCTTCGAAGCAGAAGCAACAAATGAAAAAGCAAAAAAGTCTTCTGCAACCTTTCACGACATTTTTGCTTTAAATATGAGTACAAATTAAGCAATCTGCCTTGAAAACGAAAACAATAATATATGGCCGCTTTTGGCAATCTTATTCAATTAATACTTGGGCCTATGATATTGCCCTTTATGAAGGGCTCGTTGGGAGAATGGACTACGTATAGACCCCATTATTCATGTTGTTGGAAAAACTCACGTTGCTGTCATTTCAAACTACTCGATCATTACAGCTACAAAGACGACCGTAATATCGAAGAGCTGCTAATGAAGGGGTTTTAAACAATATAAAGATACTGCCAGTTAGGGTTTGTGAAATCACTGCCACTTGTCCTAAATGTTTAAACTGATGGAAGATATAGATTTTATTATTTGTATTATATTTTCAACAGTATTCCTCCTCACATGTGAACCAGTCTCTTTCTCAATAGGTAGGCTTAACACATAGAATATTTAATTAAATAAGATAAAGTACTGTAGAGTCAGAGTTCGAACTCAAGACTTATATCCTGATATCACTTGTAATCACTACTTATTTTAAAAGTTTAACTTATGGGAATAGTAGATTTTATTATTATTTTTATATTCTTAACAGGGGGTAGTAGTTTTGTTTTAGTCCTATAAAAATCCAGCTTGTGGTATATACTAATAGTTAAACCGTCATAATTCAAGTGATAGTAGAAAGAATTTAGCTGGGTAGCTTAATGTTTTACTATTCATGATCATGATCTACCGGCAGAGTAAACCTTTAGAAGTGATCAACCCCTTTAATTTTCTCGAGTCCTACTTGATCTCTCCCTTCTTCCTATAATGATATTATGTTTTCACATTTCTGTTTTATTCAAAATAATTTCATTAGTGATAGTTAGACGTACGTTTAAACTCTTGTCGTGTTTAGGTCTCTAAGTAAGAAAACGAGAATCGATCACTTGATGATAATAGATCACTATATATATATATATATATATATAAAGTCTATCATCATCATCATCATGTGCTCGATGGGCTCCTCGATCGCATGCATGCATGCACTGATCCGGTAAAGATTTGAATCGCGCGCGTACGAATTAAGGCTAGCTGTTCTATTATTTTCAAGGCCAGAGTAGGGGGACAAACACTAGAGTACTTGCAAATATTACATAATCCTTGTGGAATATTGATCAGTAGTACTTCTTTGTCAACGATCGAGTCAACGTGCAAATTAACCTACCACTTAATACCAATTGAATCACATACAATTAGGAAAAAAAAAAAAAAAGGTTAAAGTACGTACGATAGATATTTTTTATATGTTAGTTGATGTTTCACATGTAAGTTAATTGTTTCTTGTGAATTTTAGCACATGCAGAAGAATATGCATGCATGTGATCTTGTATAATTAGTTCGTGTGGACGTGAATAATGGGTCCGATTTCTATGAGACAAATATTTACTACGTACATTTTTGTTCTTGTTCCGATCCGTAGCTTAATGGTACGATTCTACATCAAAATTGTTGGAAATTTCAAGCCTGGACTTTGGTCAGATTTACCAATCGCTTTACAGACCCGCCGTACTAACGTATGTAGATTCGATGCATGCATCTACCCAATCCTCAAAACTGTAATTGGTTCGGGTCGATCTGCCACGTCTGCCTATTCGAAAATGCCTAATCTTAGCTTACAAATTATAGCACATGAAGTCCATGCAGCCCGACTACCACACCCTTCTTCTTTCGTCACCACAGAAAGGGAAGAAAAGCAACAATACCAAATTGGCACTCAGATAAGAATATATACAGATCATGCATTTCTATTTTCTTGAATAAAATGCGTTCGACGTATATTGCTGAGAGCATGCAATAGTAGTAGCCCAGTTAAAGTTTGGCCAAATTTTGATTAAAAAATTTACTTTTATAAATTTAACTAGTCATTTTTTAATAATACCACATAATAAACTCTCGAAATATATCATTATTATATTAAATCATTGATTTTCGTATTTTCAGGGATTGTGGGGAGGCAAAAACCAAACAACTTCTACGGGGCTGTGTACAAGAAGGTACTTGTTAAAATGCGCAGGGTCTTTTGGTTTTCATAAGCTAAGCAAAATCATTGCTTCAGCAAGATTGCCCTCCATCTGTGCAAGCATAAACAAGTGAAATTAAAGCAATAAAGTCCAGCATATCAATAAGTAAAACACCACACAAAAAAATGAAGATTTTTAATAATGAATTATCCCAACGGCAATATGCAGATAAATCGAAAAAAAAAAAAAAATCGAGTTGCATAGTGCTTGCATAAACACAATCATCAATTTTAGAGCATCAAAGTAGAGAACATAAATGGGCATGCCAGAATACACATGTATTTTATATGAGAGAGATGCCAATCCAAAATGACACATACCCACACAAATTCCACGTGTAATCAATTGGTGCAGTTCTAAAGTAGAGATTTGAGTAAAATATAATGACTAAAAAACACACAAAGGGTATAAAACCGATGGAATTAATGAAAAATCAAAACCTATGTCCAATAAGACATTTCATCAAATATAGATCAGAATGGCCGATATGAAACCAAACATAAAAACGGTGAATATTTACCTCCAAGATCGATATTCCACAACAAACCAGCAATACCCAATCAATAACCTAAGGAAAGCCAACATTTTTTTTTATAAACGGAGACTGAAAGAGAGGATTTTCCAGAGAGAGGGAGGGAAAGGATTGAGAGAGAGTCGAAGGCTGAAAAGTAGAGAGGAATTATTAGAAGGTGTTTGGCGGCGACGATGGAATTCCTGAACGGTGGCTACGGCTGGTGATGGCTGATGGCTGCTCTGGATTGTATGGGAGACGTTAAAGATAATGTCTCTTTCGTTTCTCTTTTTGGAGTTTTTGTGTTCTTCGATGCACGGTGAATACAAGCAAGAAGGAATATTTTATGGTTAAAATATGATTTGGCTAGCAACTTGGTTGATCAGATTTGGCTGAATTTGGTGTTGGTTAAAAATATTGTACATTTGTTGAGTTTAGTGTAAGAAATTTTTAAACAACTTAACTATAGTTTAGCCAAAATTTAACTTTGGCTAGGCCACTACTGATGCACGATCATATTGAAAATGAACTTGCAGTTCCAAAAGTAGCTTTTGTTTTGTCTCTTTTTTATCTTTGAAAATTTTAAACTGTTTTCTATCAAAAAAGAAAAAGAGAAAAACACGATAATGTGTGCCTTGTAATCTGGAAACCGAATGCTTCTGGCAATCGCATAGATAACATATGCTTCTGGCAGTATGTGATGTTCCGTGAAAGCGCCATTGAAATAGCCAGGGAGTAATGGAGTAGCCAAAGACGCTTGCAGTAGCCGTGGTACGAAGATCCAGCGGGAAATGGAAAATCAATTTGAGTAAGAGAATCAGACATAAATAGAAACTAGAAAGTTTTGAATATTGAATAGAAGAATCATTTATAAGTATAAGAAAGTAAAACACATTTACAATAAATGATATGCTAATAAGAAAACAAAAGGTAATCACTTGCCCCCCCCCCCAAAAAAAAAACAAAAGGTAATCACGATTAGACTCTAATCAAAAAGAGAGAGAGAAGCCATTTTCATGATTAGAAAGTTTTCTCTCGTGTCAACTTTTTCTTCCCTTGTGGAGCCCATTCGTACCTCCAATTCCAAAGGCCACTCTCTATATTTAATCCTTACATTCCCTCAGTTCCAAAGCAGAGATGGTGATAAGAGTTACCTTCTTCATACAGTATCTCATACACGAAAGAGAGAGAGAATCATAGGGGACTCTCTCTAGCTTTCTATTTTCATACACAGAGTGTTTGTGTGTGTAAGTTGGAGGTGTTTTCATGGGTAATTACAGGTTCAAGTTATCAGATATGATGCCCAATGTCTGGTTTCACAAGCTCAGGAATATGGGCAGAGTCAGAAACCACCGTAACTCACCCACTTCCAAGAAGAAAAAACAGCAAACATCAGCTTCAGCAACACAGCCATCAAAACCCAAGCAGCCCCACCAATATGATCCAAGAAAATCTTACTACTTCTCAAGGGATCTGCTTAACCCAAGTGATGAATACAATAATCCTCCCACAAACCCAAAATCCTCAGAAAACCTCTTTCCTGACCCACCAAGAAAATCTTCCAAACAAATAGTCAAGAAAAGAACCGCGAGGTCTTCACCAAAACTTGTCACCTCCTCTGTCTCCGCCAGTTGTAGATGCCGTGCCGCGGTTGACTCGGTCTGCACCAAGTCCGATTCCCCGCCCGAGTTCTCATCCTCTCCTTTTGGCAGCTCATCGGAGCCCGATTTTCTTGAGCCTGAATTCAGGTCTGATCGTATTCTTGCCACCAAATCTTTTGATGGGTTGGTATCGTGGTCGAGCACTTGTGGCCCCAAAGCCATGTCTAATGCTGATGACATTGTTATCGAGGTGATTAACAAGTCCTTTTCTGCCAAGTTTGAGAAGCCAGATGGGTTTGATAATTCCTTGTCCGAGCTTCAACTTCCTCCTATTATAACCAAGACTGCAAAATCCAACGATCTGAAAAAGACCGAAACAAAAGAGCCAACCAAGTGTGGGAGAAGGAGCTCGGCTAAATTTGAGGAAAGTGCAAATGCTCACGGGTCTCTATCTGTGAAGGTTGTGAAGGAAGACAGAAATAGTATGAAAGAGCAGAGGACTAGCCCTTCCAAAAGATTTTCTGTGACTTCTCCTGGTGTCAGGCTCAGAATCAATTCCCCGAGAATCGCGGGTAGAAAGAGTATTCAGACACACAATCGGAGAAGTTTCATGTCAACTTCGAACTCGAGCTCGCGGAAAAGCTTTTCGGATAGCTTTGCAGTTGTGAAGTCATCTTTCGATCCTCAGAGGGATTTCAGGGATTCAATGGTGGAGATGATTGTGGAGAAGAACATCAAGGCGTCAAAGGACCTTGAAGACCTTCTTGCCTGTTATCTTTCTTTGAATTCAGATGAATACCACGATCTCATCATCAAGGTGTTCAAACAAATCTGGTTTGATCTGACCGACCGACCGAAGTAATCTCATTGTCTAAAATATTTTAGTCACAAGTGTTGTGTATATATATATATATATGTATATATATTCTAATAAAGTTTTTGAATTCTTAGTTGAGTACTTGAGCAAAGAATTATAAAATGTCAGGGATCAAGATTTCCCAATCCAATCCAATCCACCAAAATTTCAGCATTTCTAGCTAATACGGTGAAATTAGTAGTGGATTAAAAACTAAATAGCATGCATGCTACTTTCGAAAATATAAAGGGGTTTCTTTGTTTCTAGCATATAATTAATTTTAAGATGTTTTTACTATGTTCTGTTTTAAGAAGTCCCTCTCGGCCGGGAAAGCTGTCCTTCACTTATCAGCATGTTTGCTTTAGTGCCTTTACTAATTGGAAAGTAAATGAAACACTAAAATAGCATCGATCATGTTACTTTCGACAATGTAGGGTCTTTTGTTTCTCGCACATACTTTCGATAATGTAGGGTCTTTTGTTTCTCTGATCAGTAACTAATTAAACTTGTCCTTCATATATATATATATATATATATATGGAGTACTATGTGTATTCTCCTTTGTTGTTTAGCTCTCCTTGTTCTTAGATCCTAGGGAAAAGAAAAGAAAAACACAAAATAACGAAGGAACAGAGTTTTGGTGCCTGAATTTCAGTACTTCCTTGCATGCATCAAGACTACTTCGGGAAAACTAGTCAAGATTTTATCGAGGAAAAACCAGCGTTTAAGGGACCCATTTACGATGCCTGACAGTGTACCTTCACTAAATGAAGATACTCTTTCAGGACAAGAATCAGTATTTATTTCAGAAGCCTAGAGAGGTTTCTCCGGGTAGTATATTCAGTAATCTCCCTTCCCCACCACGAGAGAGAGAGAGAGAGAGAGAGAGAGAGCGAGCTGTAAATTAAAAAGCTTCAAGGAGAAAAACAGTAAACTAAACGACAAAAAGGTAAGTTTGAATCTTTGCAACAGTGTGAACCCGCAAATGCTTTGAACCATACATAGAAGAAATACTCTACCGGAAATTATATAAAAATCGTTGATGTAATTTGTCGTGTTTCCTTACATTATAAAATTATTTTTATTATAAAATAAATTTAATAAATCAAATAAAATTACGTTTATTTATAAAATTATTTTTATATAATCTTTTTATAAATGTAAGGTATAGAAAGGAGCTTTCAAATTTGAAGCTTTGGCTAAAGCTGAAATTTGATATTGAAGAAGTTGCTTCGATGATTTCAAAAGCTGTACTCCAAAGTTCCTAATTAAGCTCGTGATCAGAAAATGGAGACGTAAAAGCATAAGTACGGGCCGGGGGAAGATCGGCTGGCCTTCTTTGATCAATACAAATTTCTACCTTATAATGCGAGCGAGCGATAGTAAAAGCGCCTCGAACGTACGCCTTGGGCAGTAGGATATAGTTTTAGGATTTAGCCAATCCTTGACAAGAAAACACTGAATCTAGTGTCGTCTCTTTGAGGGACAAGGATGTTGGAGCTCGGCACACCTACCAATTATTTACCAAATAAAATGATAACTTTTTTTGCATTTTCTTTAGTGAAGTTTAATTATTCCAAGCACTCCCTAGCTTTGCGGTGTCTAACTGCTCTTTGATTCTGATATTTTCGTTGACTTTTGAATTCCCAATTTATAATTACAGGTAGGTTTTGAAGATTAGTAACAAAGTCTAATTAGACGTTACACCTTCCTATCTAATTAACGTTTATGATTAAAAAAATTATCATGAGGATTATGTAACATGATGTGATTGAGTCGTCTAAGGATCATGATGAACATATTAATTGGGCAAGGAAGAAGTTCTTATGATTTACGACATTCCATGATTCCAATTGTAATATTTACTGGCTTTCTCACTATCAGAAAAATGGGTTTTTGTGACTAAAACATATTCATTTTAATTGTAAATAATCATTTTGTTGGAATTAACTGGTCACAAATAAACAATTTTCTTATAGTGTCTAGATGGTAAATAATCCTAGACATGGTTTGGGTTTCTTTTGAGATTGTTCTAAATTGCATCAAAGCCGATTTCTGTTAATTAGAAGTGGTATGGAACTTGATCCATGTTATCTTAAAGACGACCGAATGAGCAAAATGGCATATTAATGTATGACTACTCCTGATTGATTATAGAAGAATGATTATAAATGTTTATCAAAAAAGAAGAAGAAGAATGATTATGAATAGTATATGGTACGTGTTGTCTAGAAAAGGAAAGTTATCATGATTTATAATTATTTCAAAGAACTCCAATTATAATGTTGTAGAACTCTTTTCATATGTCTCTCTTCCATTTAATGCTTTTAAGATTTAGTAAGTAAAAGCTTGAAAATGATTAATGTTAATTCGGTTATTATGTTTTTTTTTTTTTTGAATCAAGAATACCTCATTTCATTTATAAACTCAAAACAGTACAACTATTATCATCTACAATATATTGTAGTATTTCCTATGGTCCTTCCTCTATCCAGCAGAGTTCACCTGCTGTTTGTAAAGACAATTTTGCAAGTTTATGTGCAACTATATTTCCTTCTCTATGTATAAAACTCAAAGACCAATGTAGTCTCCGTGTTAGTAGCCTCTTTGTATCCTCAATCAGCTGCCCATGATCAAATTCATCCGTCTCCTCAGAAAGTACTGCATCTATCATCCCTTTAGCATCCCCTTCCATCATAGCAGACCAGAAACCCATCTCTAAGCACAACTCAATAGATCTTTTTAAGGCAAGACATTCAGCAACAAAAGGAGAAGTCATATGATCCTTTCTAGAGCAAACTGCAGCCAGTATATCTCCATTGCAGTCCTTAACTATAATTCCAATACCAATCCTCCTATTTTTAAAGTCAACAGCAGTATCAAAATTTATTTTGCAATTATCCCCCAAGGGTCTTTGTCATCTTCTTCCTTCCCTCCTTGCTTCACACCTCACTTGCCCTCCTTCTATTTTTGCATTAGCTTCCTGGTACTTTTCCAACCCTGCCAAGGCAGTTCTCACCACATGGCTAGGGCTAGCAAACTTGTCTTCAAAGACAAAAGCATTCCTCCTCCCCCATATACCCCTCATGATAGCTACCACTCTTTCCAAACACCCTTTAGACAGCCTGTTAATAAATTCAGACCACAAACTAGAGAAATCATGAAACTGGTTCACCCACTTCCTCATGGGACTACTATTCTCAGCCCACACATCAGTAACTGCAGGGCAGCACCATAAAGCATGAAGCACATCCTCTTCTTCCCTTCTACACATAGGACACAAAAAATCCTTAGTCACCTTTCTTTTGTACAAGTTAGACCTCGTGGGCAAGGCATTGTTTAAGGCATTCCATACAAAGTGCTTATGACCCCCAGGTATCTCCAACATCCACAAATTCTTTCACTGCTCTGCATCTTTTCTCCCCTCAGATGTGCTCCCTCTTCTCTCATACTGCCATTGTACCTCAGCATGGTAAGTACTCCTCACAGTAAACTTACCCTTCTTTGACAAACCCTAAAACATCTTATCATTAGCCCCAAGAGAGCTAATAGGGATGGCGTAAATCATCTCGACTTCAACCTTTGCAAAGATCCTCTCAATCAGTTCCACTTTCCATTCTTTCCTCACTTCATCAATTAATTTCGCTACTTTAGCATTGTTTGCGAGAACTTTGACAGTAGATTAAAGGCAAAAAGAAGTAGGTGAAGGTAGCCATTTTTTACCCCAAATCTGAATGCTCCTTCCAATCCCTACCCTCCACCTTAATCCCCTGTTAACAGCCCCTCTCACCTCCCAAATACTCCTCCAAATCAACGATGGGGATCTCCCTAACTCAGCCCCAGTATATGACTTTCCTTTCAAATATTTTTCATTAAAAATTCGAGCCACCAATGAGTCTTGCCTCTGCAGCAACCTCCACCCTTGTTTAGCCAACATAGCTCTATTGAAACACTCCAAACTTCTGAAACCCAGTCCACCTTCAGCTTCTGAGACCCCTAGCATCTCTCATTTCTTCCAATGAATTCCTGAGTCTGTTCTATTATTTTTCCACCAGAATATAGAGATCATGGAATCTAAATCCCTACACAACTTCTTGGGCAACAAGAACATGCTCATGGAGTAAGTAGGAATGGCCTGCAAGACAGCCTTAATCATCACTTCCTTCCCTGCTCTGGACAAAAAGTTAGTCTTCCAATTTTGAATTTTCTGTCACACCCTCTCCTTAATATTTTGAAAAGTATTGTATCTAGCCCTTCCCACCACTGCAGGAAGCCCTAAATAACTCTCAAAGTTATTATACAACACAGCACCTGCCTCCTTCTTAATGCCATCTCTAGTCGAAGCAATGGTATTTGAACTGAACATTAGGGATGTCTTTTGCTTATTCAAGGTCTGCCCCGAAGCTTCTTCATAACATCTCAATATGGCCTTAATTTTCCTCCATTCCTCAACCTTTGCTTTACTGAAAATTATGCAATCATCTGCAAACATAAGGTGATTTATCCTTATGCACCCTTTAGCCACAGCCACACCCTTTATATCACCCTTCAATTCAGTCTTACTAAGCAATTGACTCAACCCTTCAGCACAAATGATAAACAAATAAGGGGACAAATGGTCCCCTTGCCTTAGCCCTCTTGAGGGTTGAATCACATTGCCTGGCCTCCCATTGAGAAGAACTGAATATGACACAGAGCACACACACCCCATTATCAATCTTATGATCTTCACCCCAAACCCCATCCTCCTCAAAATAGCCTCCAGGAAAGACCACTCCACCCTATCATAAGCTTTTGCCATATCTAACTTAATGGCCATGCTACCCACCTTCCCTTTTTGTTTAGATTTCATGGAGTGTAGTAACTCATAAGCAATCATAATATTATCTGTAATGAGACGCCTAGGAATAAACGCACTCTGATTGGCAGAAATAATACACTACAGCACACCTTTGATTCTATTTGCTATCACCTTTAAGATCAACTTGTAGAGCACATTGCAAAGGCTTATAGGCCTATAATCCTTTGCTGAACCCGGCACTTTTGTCTTAGGAATAAGGGCCCGATATGTGTAGTTAAGCTGTCTGTCCACTTGACCCCCATTCAGAACTTCTAAAACAGCTTTCTTGACTCTAGCACCAACTACGTCCCAATGGTTTTTGTAAAAGCTAGCCCCAAAACTATCAGGCCCTGGAGATTTGAAAGAGGACATCTCCTTCAGAGCCCTTTCCACTTCCTCTTCAGTAAACACCCTATCCATTCTCAGCTACAGCTCCTCAGAAACACTGGGCTCCACATAGCTTAAAAACTCATCAATTTTCTCATTCGAGGGACAAGAGGAAGAATAAATGTCACAATAATAGCTCCTCAAAATTTCTGCAACAGCCTTTAGATCGGTCACCTCCACCCCTTGTTCATCCTTTATTTTGCTAATGAGATTCCTCTTCTTCCTCTTATTTGCACAGGCATGAAAAAACTTTGTATTCCTATCCCCTTGTTGCAACCAATGTTTTTTTGCCCTCTGTTTCCTGACTAAATTTTCTTGTTCTAACAGTTTTTCCACTTCTCTTCTTCTCATTTGGATTTCCTCCAACTGCTCTTGTCCCCCCTCTTCCTGCAGCAGCCTCAACAACTCTATTTTTTCTTCAATTTCCTTTCCTTTATTTCTTGACAAGTTTTTGCTCCACTTCTTTAGGGCCTCTCTACAGCTTGTGAGTTGATTTAACACCCCTTGCATACAGCCTATATAGTCCCTATTTCTACCCCATTCGTGTTCAATAACCCTATGACACCCCTCCTCCAAATCCCAACACAGTTCATATTTGAAACTATACTCCCCACCAAACCTTTCCCCTTTTACTTTACTGCATCAACTGGTTAGTAATGGACTATGGTCAGAACAGACAGTAACCAACACTTCAACCTTCACCTTAGAGTTCAAGGCCAGCCAATGATGGTTGGCTACCCCTCGACCCAACTTCTCTTTTACATAAGTCTCATCCACATGCCCATTCCACCAAGTGAACCTGTCGCCCCTCCAACCCAAGTCTGAAAGATTGCCTTTCTCTAAGGACTGTCGAAACAGATCCATTTGCTCCTCACTTCTTAGTCTCCCCCTACCTTCTCTTCTCGACTCACTATCTCATTAAAATCCCCCACCACACACCACCCAACCCCTTCCCTTGGTTCAAGAAAGTTCAACAAAGCTCACCCCTCCTTTCTTTTTTGAACAATAGGCTCCCTATAAAAACTTGTTAACACCCATCTCTTCCTTCCACCACTCTCATCCACCCAAACATTTATGTGACGCTAGGAGTAATTAATTAACTCCACCATTTCCTCTCTTTTCCACAGTAAAATTAGACCACCACTCAATCTAATTGGCTCTACCACAAAACACCCCTCAAAACCTAGTCTCCTCTAAATTCTAGATATTATATACTGTTTTAATCTTGTCTCCATTAGGAAAACCACCTCTGGCCTCTTCTCCTTTACCAATTGGCAAAGGAACTAAACTGTGCAAGGGTTACCAAGCCCTTGACAGTTCCAACTCAGGGTTTTCATGGCCCCTGGCGGGGCTGTTGAACAGCCTCTGCCAAAAAATCTCCCGGACATTTCATAGAAAACAACACTAACCCTTCCCCCTCTTTTTTCATTTTTTTTAACACTGCATTTTCCTCAGACACCTTACCCCCCTCCCACATCATTATTTTCTTCAAAGGATAAATATCAGCACTTGCTAGAGTCACACCATTTCCCCTTGCTCTGCGCTTCCACCGACCCTTACCATTACCAGTAGCACCTCCCCCCACAACACTAGCCCCTTCTACAACCCCTTTTATATCAGATACATTCACCACCACTAGATCAGTAGAACTGCCCAAAACCTCACTAACACTTTTAGCCATAGCTTTTGGATCGCATCCAGCTAGATCATTACCCCCACCCTTGGCTAACTCAGTCTCTTGCCCCTTCCCCACTTTCCCATCGACTCCCCTCTCACTTTCAGGTTGATCCACCTCCTTATCTCCCTCTGTACTCCCCTTCCCTCCACACTGAGACTCAGTGTCATGGCCCATTGAAGAATTAGGCTCCCACCTAGATCTTTGGTTCCAGCTATCACCTCTAAAATTTTTATCAGCATGAAGCCAAGCCCCAAATTGGGGAACCTCCGCCTCCACTTTACCCTTACTCACACATCCCTCAGCCCCATGAACAATCCAGCCACAAGTAAAGCACATCCGTGGTAATTTCTCATACTTAAAACTCACCCACACTCTTCCCATTAACAGGAATCAAGCGACTCCTGGCAATTGGTTTTTTTAGAGAGATCTCCACTTTCACCCTCAGATACCTCCCCCAACCTACCCCATTCGCCGGTACATCCACCGCCAACACTTTCCCCACCGAACCTCCAACCTGCATTCCTTTCCTTTCATCCATACACCTCATCGGCAGATTGTGTAACTGTATCCAGAATGCTTCTTCCTCAAACCTCACTGTACTTGGTTGAGCACATTCGTCAAACACTCGGAGTACTAGAAGACAGTTATCAAACAGCCAGGGACAACCTTCCCAAACCCTAGCCAAATCAACATGGGTAGAGAAGGTAATGACGAAGATATTTTTACCTACCTCTTAAAACACTGCCGCTCTACTGATCTTCCATATTTTACCCATCGTGGAAGAGAGGATTTCCTTTCCGATCACTCTGTCCAGGCAGGTCTTCCCCACTAGACTTCAAGCTCCTTTGTCCTTCATCGGTCCTTCCATCCCATTCAATTCTAGCACAGAACTCTCCTCCTTTGTCAGCCGGAACTTCTCCCATAGCACCTCTAATCTGTTGACTCCTCCTCGAGCCATCACCGTCCCTGATGAATGGAAACGGTTATTTCCTTCGGAAAAGAATAACCAAATACCACACTCCACCCTTGCTCCCGTAACGGACTCAGAGATGATTCTCGATTAAAGAAACTTCGCTGTTATTATGTTAAATATCAAACAAGTCTCATGAGCCAATTAATAGTGTTTAATTTATGATGTGCCGCCTGGCCACAAGTTGAAATGCATATTTATTTTTCTACGTACAAACCAAACAAATAACTAATTACATTCGGTAGTACCAAAGGCGATCACCTGATAAAGTTGACAAATTCAAGGCCGCAAAACCCAATGAATAGGAACATGATGTTAGTATAATCTATATATATAAATATATAAATAATATATATTTATATATTTATATATATATATATATGCAGGCCGAGAAGTACCTTTTGTAAAACAGGAGTTACTATTTGGTCATCTTCGTGCATGTTACAAATATTATAATATTAGGTAAAAAATTGTTTATTTGTAGTTAATTATTTATTATAAAAATAATAATTTTTTTAAAAGTAAATATATTTTCGTTATAAATAATCATTCTCATCGTAAATAATCTGTTATAAATATTTTTTTTCTTGTACAAGTGCATACATAAAACAACAAGATTAACAAATAAATAAATAAAAAAGGAAACAAGTTACTTTTATATATATTGTCAATTCCAAGAAGCTGGAATGTTATAATATGAGCAATTTTCCCCGAGAGTTCTTATACATATTACAATATTATTTCCGAACAACAACGAACCTGGAGGGAAATGGTCATTTAATTAAATACTGCCAACGGTGGACAAGTAATTTAATTAATTAATTTATTTATTTTTGTCCTTTTTAAGACCAATGTATGTATGAATATGCAGGGCCTAGAGGCTAGCTATAAGCCTAGCTAGCTATAACCACAACAATTATTTTCTGTCTGCATCGATCATTCCTACATCAACAAGAAAGCAAAAAATAATATGATATAATAATATTCTTGTATATATTCAGTCTACCAAGGTTTTAAATATTATATAATTTATTGCTCGTATTCAATGGATCAACCTCTGGTAAATAATCAATCAAGTTCATGCAGCCTAGCTAGCTAGATCAGTTAATTAGTCGTCTTAATTAACAACTATATATCAATTAATTGGGATCAGTCGGGACAAGAATTAAACTGGGTAATGTTGTGGCGGTTTGCAATACTGTAAAATTAAAAAATCTAAACTCCCCCATCAAAAAGTACTACTGCACCATACATATATATCTATGCATGCATGCAGTAATTACATGCATGGTAGATACCATAGTTGAGAGAAAGTAATACGCAGTACGCCTGCAGCTTGCATGCAGGAGCCCCATACCATCTTTCGTGCTTCTTTCTTGTACATTGACGTGACATAACTTTGACGGGTCCAACGTCCATTCGGCCTACAGCTTGTCTATCTTTCTATCTTAAGTACCGCCAATTATTTCTTTCAAGACCCAAGTTGATTTCCTCTTTTAACTTATATAGCAAAGAAAGTTGATTTCTTGATATTCATCTGATCAAATGCCTTCAGAGTCCAGACACGCAAACTTTCATAGCATACCGGTAGTAACCCATATATAGCTAGCGTACTTACTTACAGGCCAGCATTATAAACGTAATCAAAGCTGTTCGTAACCTTCTAGATCGTTAAATCAGTCGTACGTCCTCGTGATCACGATTATTTCATTAGCACATAATTAGCTGATGAAAACAAATAATGGAGCATTCATGCACTAGTACTACTCGATTCTCTTAATTAATTACTAGCTAGCGTTTTTGTAGTCATGAGTCTAATGGGATTTTTAATGGTTGCGCACCCCTAGTACTCCCTCTTTTATTATTATTAATATGTACAAGTTACTCAAAAAAACAGAAAGTCTGATTGTGGGAATAAAATATATATGATCATCAAAAAGTGTTAGAAGTAGCTATGAAGGTAAGTGGAACCTACGTCGTACGTGAAGATTCTGATGATGATCGTCAAGGGTGCTCAGCTTGTGATGATCAAGGTGCTCTTGTAACGATTCAAGAAAGGCTCAAGTTATGTTTAGACCATGCTCTAAAAGGGCTAGTCAAGATTACAATTAGAGTTTCTTGGTATTAATATAAAAGGTTTGAACTTCTCCATTTCAAGCAATCTGGAATCTTATTTACCACGTGATTCTTATACACAATCATACCATGCATTTAGGTTATTAAAATTTTACACAATCACTCAATTTCAAGGCATTACATGAATTTAATCTCTTAAATCACCAATATCCTTGTCGAGCCAAATTCATTATAGATAAACAACTCAAGTCCCACAATCTTGTTGAAACTTAACTATAATACCCATTTATAATGATTCGAGAAAGGTCCCATACTCAAAATGAGTAGTGAAGTATCGACGGATCTCATTCATTATCTTCCTATACACAATCCAGCGAATTATACTTTATGATCAAGTGTTGGACATCCCGTGTCATGGGAGTAAAAGCTAGAGAAGGTGAAAAATCCAAATCAAACTCAAGAACATCTTTCCTCGGTTGATTCTATCACGCCCGTTTGCTTGATTGTGTGATCTCTCTCAATAACAAATAGAAAAAGGTAAGAAGATGGTCATGAGTTCTTTTCATTTCGCAAGTATGAAGTATCTATATAAAATTCTTACTTTCTCAATGAGC
Source organism: Pterocarya stenoptera (assembly GCA_003123785.1). Classification (NCBI taxonomy): domain Eukaryota; kingdom Viridiplantae; phylum Streptophyta; class Magnoliopsida; order Fagales; family Juglandaceae; genus Pterocarya; species Pterocarya stenoptera. The sequence goes on along the minus strand of QEOT01007864.1, from coordinate 13,055 downwards.
ACATGTTTTTTTCCTGAGAGAAAGTAAAGGAGGCAGACAGTACTGCGTGCGTGCGTGCATGCGTGTGTGCGTGCATGCATATTTGTTGAACTCTACCTGATAAGATTTAGACCAGGTTAGGGTGGACCTACCATTTGGGTGAGAAAGATATGGTCCTGACGTGGAGTCGTGACGACGAAGCATGCAAAAGGACGGTTGGCTTTAATTTCGGTGCAGGGTGTAGTGTCGGTCAGCCGCAAGGAGAGACTCAGTCAATATGGAAAAAAACTGATCAGAAGATCAGTACTTACGACAAACAAATTAATATCCGGAGATTCTGGGTTTTTGCTTGATCATGTCGATCTCCATGCCATTGTCATCTTCCTCCGATACCCTTAGTTTAATTAACTGTTTTTTTTTTTTTTCCTTTTTTGTTTATTAATTGAGCCAAATAATTATATTAAATGAGGTTGTTTGATAATTAGGCGCGGCCAGGGGAGGGGGGGCGGCATGAATGCATGTGGCGGGCTAGCTACGTACAACACTAAAAAGTTTTTAATAATAATTGAGGAACATGCGTTTTGCTAAAATACAAATTGGCGTGTTTGAGCAGCTAACACAGAAGCACCGGCCGTCTGCTACTGGCCCGCCCACCTTAATTTGACGCGTTGTCATCACTCAGCTTTATTATCGCGCGCATTCATATCAGAGTCACTGTGTGGCCTTAATTGGTCGCATGCATTCCTTTTATAATAACTTTAGACAAATGCTTTAACTAACACCTGCAAAAATTCAGATTGGATGATTGAAGGATTGATCAGAGATGTAAGAATACTGCTTGAAGAAAAGTTTGATGTTTGGAGAGCAATTAAAATTCATCGGACTCAGAATCGATGTGCGCATTCCATTGCGCAATGGGCATCTGCAAACTGGATGTTTGGAGATATACCCAGTATCAAGATTCCAGAATGTCTCTTGAACTTTCACAGCGGGAAGGATCCACCTGTTACATCTGTATAAATTTTATTAGTTTACTACTTTCTTTATTTCTAGTCTGTGTGCGTTGTACTTTGGACCTATTTTGATTAATGAAAGTTACTAGCAGCTTTTGAAGAAAAAAAAAATTTTAGACAAATGCTTTGGACTGGAATTTGTGTTTCGAATTTTTTTTTAAATTTAAATTTTTATTTATTTAATAATTAAGAAATTATTTTTTTATTAATGTTATGAATTTTTTATTTTTTTTAAACCGTATATGATGATTAAAAAATACATAAAAAAAAGAAAAAAAAAAAAAAAAGAGTTTTGGGATTACATCTCTTGGGAGATGTAGCAGGACTCATAACTTTAACTGGCCTATCTAGGACCTAGTGCAATATTCATCTCTTCAATCTCCTCAAGCTAGCCTTAAGTCGTGCAAGAAGTCTTTGGTTTGGACTTTTGGCTCGTAATAGAAACCATTAAATCCTACAATTTTCGTTAATTTTTATGATTTTTTAATTAGTAATTGTTATAATTCTCAACTTTTCGTAATTAAGAAAAGTGTTATTTCCTGATAAATAATATACTTCAAATGAATATAAAGAAAATATTAGAAATTAAATCTAATAGTATAATGAATGTGAGACATAGCTAATTGAGTAGGTTTTTGGGACAAAGGATAAAACTTTAATAATTTTCACCTAAATGCTATATATAAAAGCGAGAATAAAGTAATTAGGACATTACAAGTAATAATACAGCAAGAAACAAGCCACGATGCGATGGATTTTACTGTACGTGAGAAGTGCACGTGTGGGTGTGGAGACAAAAATCTTAAGAAAATCTTAAATTTGGAGGTAATCGTCGATTGTACAAGTACGGCCGCATTCCTTGCAAATTACGTGCCAGGCGATGTCTTTTCTTATTTGTTCTGACTTCCTAATAACGCCAACAGCAAAATAAAATAACTACAAAAGAAAAAGGAAAATTATTTTTGGGTCCATAATTAGCCCACGTCATGAATGAAGAAGACAAGTGGAGAGAAAATAGACATGCCTATATATGCCAAAAGTGCATGGCCGGTGACTCTCGGCGATTTCATTAGTTTCCCAATCCTCATGATTCATTGCTATTTACGGTTGTGGTTGGTTTGAACGGTGTGAAGAAATAAGACGGGATGTGATAATTTTAGATCATTTAAATAAAAAATATTTTTTTTAATATTATTATTATTTTAAAATTTAAAAAAATTAAATTATTTATTATATTTTGTATGAGAATTTGAAAAAATTATAATGATGAGATGAAATTAAATAAAATAAGATAGATATATACATGAGAATATTTCTATATCCAAACAAGATTGAAGATTTAAAAAACACAATTTCTATCTCTCATGTTCCCCCTCCCAACTATTTTTCCCACCTGAAAATTAGTGATTGATCAAAACCCAACCAAGCATAAAAACGATGATTATTCATTATTATTCAAGCACGTTTTGGTTGGTTTGGATGACCGCTAAACTCGAGAAGAGAATTTAGATATAGACATTTAAATTTTCTTCTTTTAATCTTGAGCATATATTTTAATATCTTATATTAATTTAAGATATTTTAATATCTTGAAAATATTTAAGTTAAAAAATACTATGTCATTTAAGTTTATCCTCTCAACTTGACTCCTCATATATTTTATTTATTTTTTATATTTAATAGTGAAGGAAACTATAACTATGAGTGTATTGTTTTTTTATATTATTTTAAATATCTAAAGATGTACAAAGTTTAAAAAATATATATATAATTTACACTTGTGACATACCAAATGAACAAACTTGGGTTGGGTTGTATAGTACTACTACCCTCTAAAGTTATATGCGGTTGAATCACTAGCTATAGGCACCTAGCATGTGTAAACACTCATTTTTATGACTTCTTAGATTAAAAAAGTGATTTTAAATATATAATTTTTTATTATTTTCTCTAATTTATTAGTTATGTTTAATCGTCTTCTTGTCCCACATCTATTAGACAATTATCAGATCGTTTTGGTCCTCGGAGGCGATGATTCCAAGAAATTTAGTGGTTAAATCATTATTATTTTTTATTGTATCTAATATATTCGGTAGGTGTATTAATCTTCTTCTTGTCCCACAAGTATTAGACATGAATTATAAGATCTCGTTTGGACCTTGGTGGTCATGACATCATGATTCCAATATATAATTAGAAATTTAAGAATTCTAATCTCACTTAATTATTAGCTACCAGCTCTATCTAAACCACCGATAAAGCTGGCGATCGATAACCATTTCGATCCGTACGTATTTCCGATGCTTTTCCCAACCAATAGTAGAAACCAGGAATAGATGAGTTGTATCACACAACCATGCAAATAGTGCCTCATGGCGTCCTAGAGCATTTAGATGCATGCATGCATGCATGGACCCCATTCCCAATCAAAATTGTTAGCGAATAATGGTACGTACGAAGACTTTTTGAGAGATTATATATGATTTGTAAGGCTAATATGATGGGACGTGTTATCAAGAAACATGCTTCTGTTTTGCACGAATATATATATATATATATAGATATATATTTTACTAAAATCTAACAGCCTCATTAATCTTAATTTTAGGGAGTATGGTGGGAATTTCTTGTTTTTCCTTTTCCCGTGATTAAGGGATACTACTTCAATCAATTAATGTGGACATTTAAAATCTCATTAAAGTGTGACAAATCCACGAAGGTTTTGTCATTAGATTCTCGTGGGGGCCTCAAATGTGACATCTCAACGAAATAAATCACATCTCTTTCCTCAGTCACGTGTGTGTAATATATATACACACGTACACGCGAATATATATTAAAAGTAATTAGGCTCTTCACTCTTTCAAACACCAGCTAGCTGATCACCTTATTAATGGCAATAATTAAACCTCTTAAGAAATTATAATTAGATTTTAACTTTATATTTTTCAATCTATATATGGCTTAATTCAGTGTCAAGATTTGGATTATCGCTTACCCAATTTTGTCGATCGGAACGATTGGAAGATACTGTACATGATCTTAATTATTTCCAATGTAGTTTAATAAGTATACACTTCAATATATATATATATATGTGACTTGTATGAGTTGTATGATCCCTGCATTCAACTCATCAGCCAAATAAAGTTAATTAGCATGGCACCTCATGATTAAGAGATTCGTACCTAATCAATTACATACCTAAAATATTTTGAACGAAATGGATAATAAAATAAAGCTGCATGATTCATTTGGAGGTACAGTACTACTCATAAAACAACAGTGGCAATTCACCATACAATAACATTCTAATTAATATTAAAATAAAGAAACCTAGCTCATTCATTTATATCAAACAGGAAGACGTACAGGCTTTTTTTTTTCTGCATAAATTTATATAACCAACCAACCTACATATGACTCAAATCCAGAACTTTTAATCTCATCAAGTATACAGCAAGAGGACCCACGTATAAAGGGAAAATAATTATCCAAAAAAGACAAAAAAGGAAAAATCCTTGAACAGTACTAAAGATCATATCAAGGAATAATTAAGAGCATTATGATCATGTTGTATAATGTGTACGAGGTTTTGATTGGGGGAGATGCACTTATGTTTGTGTAAATCAAGTCAATATAAAGATACAAACTTTGTATAGAAATGTAACGATGACTGCAAGCAGCACCTGGTCAAGTAAGGAAATTATCTTACTCCTGTTGTTAAAATTGTAATTTATACTAGAAGATATATACTTGAGCTCTAGGGAGTAAGAGGCTTTGGAAGCTTGAACATCTGGTTCAATGATCGATTTTCCAGAAACGCATTTGAATTCTCCCAAGCTCCATTCCTATAAACACGATGTAGAATTTTCAGTTAAAATGTGATCTTCACATTGATGTGAGCTTGAGAGGTATATTGGGTTGTTTTGAGGATGTAAAAAAAAGGCCGCCCTTGAAAGTCGGAACCCCTCTTTCCCTAGCTACATTATATTGTTGATGCGCTAAGTTTTTATTTGCAATAAAAAATCTAAAATTTAAATTCTCTTACAGATTAAACTTTATTATGTCCGTAACCCCACGCTGGCTTACGACAACAATTCTTTTTTTCAGGACACATCACACATTGACAAATGCCAATTCATGCAGCCAAAAATGGCCACGAAATTCTTCAGCAAAACAAAGAAGAATAGAAGAAATTAGTTACCTCTAGCTGTTTTCCAACAGTAATAGCTATGGTGTCCGGGCCTTCTTCAAAAGACAAAAGACCTCTCTTGGATTGAACATGAAATTGACAATGCTCGATATGAAGGTGGAAGCTTAGGGCATGACCAAACGATTTGTCGTTTCTCTGATCATTTGGCAACGGTGGATTTTCTTCCTTAAGGAGATCTTTGTTGTGATGGTATCTGTACAAGGTAACAACAGTTTCTTTCTCTTGCAGAACCTTCCAAAACTTCTTATTATCCTCATTTTCTATGAGAACTTGAATCAACTGTTTAGCTACTGCATCAAGTTTTCTTGCAACATTCTCCATATTTTGACTGCAAATAAAAGGAATTTGAGTAATTTGTAGTACTGTTGTATATCATTTGTCTTTAACAGAATTGAGATTTACTATGTGTCAACTACTATTCACTCTCACACCCCATATCTATATATTTTTCATAGGATGTAGAGGTGTTTTCATATGGTCTAGGGGTGTTTTTCATATAATGTGCGGTGTGAGGTGGTGAATAGTAACTGATAAAAAGAATTTTTCAAGAAAATTATTATCTGGATATGCTCAGGTAGGCCAGACATGGACCAAATTGTACACCGTAATCGATCCAAAATTTAGCATTTAATTATAATAACTACTGACTTATGTGTTTGGGAATGGAGTTTGGATGTAATCACTTAAACCTTATGATAGGTTTGGAGGGTGAGATAAGAATTTTGTGTTTTATTTTAAAGTTTAAAATATTATTTTTTTAGTTTTGGGATTTAAAAAAGTTGAATTGAAATTTGAAAAAGTTGTATTGGGATTTGAAAAAATTGAATTGCTTATTATATTTTGTATGGAAATTTGAAAAATGTGTAATAATGAGATGATTTAACCAATTTTAAACAAATCCTTAGGATTAAGGGTCCTACCCACCCTACACAGGAGAGCAGCCACCCCCTTCGCACCTTGCCCCCACTTGGGTGGAGAATCATTTCTGCCCCCGCACCCCGTCCCCAACCTCCATATATACTCTTTAGCTCTATCCGTTCAATGGGTAGATGGGTGGCTCAATCCATCGGCCATATCGTCGCCTTGAGCTATTGTTAATCCAAATCCGTGTATGAAGAGTCAAAGTTGTGACTCTTCATGCACATAAACTACCATATATGTAGCTCAGTCACTCTTCCATTTCAAGACTCAAATGAGCCAAAATCCATTAAAACCAAAATCAACCAACCACAATCCATATCGATTAACAAATGAAAATGGAACCAAACCTAGCCAATCGTGTAGTTGTGATTCTCTGAACAAACCCATGGCCAGTTGTGGCCTGGGGTCTACGCAGAGACCCAAGGCCTGTGGAGCAGACATAGAAGAAGAGGAGGGAGGAGGAGGAATGACGTATTGAACTGTTGCTGGGTTGGCACTGACAATGAAGGAAGATATGTAGAAGAGAGAAGATATTAAGAAATGGGGGTCAAACAGCAGAAGGGGTTCAGAGGGAAGAGAGAGCTGACAAAATAAACCAATCTAGGCTTTTTTCCCTTTTAATTATAAGGTATGGGGGCAGGTAGTTTCACCCGCTCCCCGCATCCACCCCTTTCTTTTTTTAAAGAAAAATACTTTACATCAGCCACTGTTTGACATCAGCCAAACCACACCTTATGTGGCATGCACGAGCCAAACCACTCACCCCAAGCCCTCCAAATTCGAAATATTATCTGGCTATGAGAGAGAGTTGATGAAAGAGAGATTGATGATAAAGAGAGAGCTGACGAGAGAGATAGCTGAGGAGTGAGAGAGCTGATGAGAGAGACAGCTGAAGAGTGAGAGAGTTGATGAGAGAGAGAGACCTGAGTTGATGGAAGAAGAGAGAGAGAAACCCGAGGAGTGAGAGAGAGATGTTATGAGTGAGAGAGCTGGATGAGAGAGAGTCGTAGATGAGAGAGAGCTGATGAGAGAGAACATTTAAAAGAAATTAAAAAAAAGTGCATTTAGAGAAAGAAAAAAAAATATTATGCGTGTACTACAGATCAACCATTATTCACGACTGATCCGTATCACAACTCTTTCTTAAAAGGTTTGCTCACTCATTTGCTTGGGTCAAGTGGGTTGCCCACTTGAGCCCATGCAAGGGGTGGGTGGATGGGTCTGAGGCAGGGC
>QEOT01007862.1:17415-54500 GCA_003123785.1 Pterocarya stenoptera | reverse complement strand
ACATGAGCCCTTTTCAAAAAGTTCGGTATGCAGAAAACAAAACATTTTATTTTCATACGCAGATCTAAAAAACGTGTTATCAGAAAATCAGAGTGACTTTTCAACATTTTCATATTCATAAACCATTTTCATATTCAAAAACGCTTTGGCATAAAATAAATGAACATTTTCATCTTATTATATCATGTCATATCATATACCATGTTTAACCCCGTGGTAGGGTTGTGTTATCCCCGGTGGCCAAACCAAGCAGTATAATATTGTAAAAAACTTTCCATTTTTCAATCTCAGAGCCCCGAACGTGTGCACAGAAAAGAACACATAAAAAGCCACTTTGGAAACAAAGTGGGTGCACTCATATCATATCATATCATGTTGGTACCAACAATATCACGTGAACCAATATCATCATATCAGAACCATACTTAGAATCAGAATCAAACAGATAAGTATGCCAAAGGTTTTTCATATTCATATCATATCAAACCACGTGCTGATTATATTCATATCATTTCCTTTTGATCAAAAACATATCTAAATTATTTTCATATCACATGTATAAAAATCTTATTGATATCGTATTCGCTTTTTTGAATATTTCAGAAACGTGTCAAACATTGCTCATGTCTACACCTTTCATGTCAAAAGCATTTCCTTTCTCTTTCATACATATCCCATGAATGAATGCAAAACATATACTGAGGTTGTTTTTCACATTTTCTTTTTAAAACAAAATGCACATTTTTTACAAATCAACCTCAGTTCATTTCTTTTATGCAAATTTAGCATAAGACCATCGCTAACCTGGGCTTCTTAACTTTTTAAAAAATTTCCTCAACAATGCCGAACAAAATTAATCGTCACATATAAGATAATCATGTAAATTTCTATCAATTTCTAATCAATCTCGTATTTCAATATTCAAGCCTAAGCTTCTAAAATAACCTATTTAAATTAATTTCTCAAAATCTAAAATTCTCATAACCTCAAAATATATCGTCCCTTTCTAAAATCATCAATTTCCATCTAATAACTTCGACTAAGACATTAAAAAAATTTTAACTTATTTACTATTGTAATCAAACTATAAATTTAATACTAGATTATATAACTATACTAAAATATTTTAAAATCACAACCAATTTTATTTAATAAACTAAATCATATCTAAAATGTTTAAAAATAAAATTACGTAGTCATCGTTTAATTTTGACTCCAACAAATATATAGAAAACTTTACTTAACAACAATTTAAATCACTTAGAAAAATTTCGATATAAAAACGTTTTTCGACTATTATAAAATAAAAATAATGCTCACTTATTAATATTAAAAATTAAAACGGACTAACATGACTTGTAATTAAAAGGGTAACATTGTAATTTCAACACAATTATCTTGAGCAGCTTTACGTGAAGCTTTGTTTGTATGAAAACCATTCGTGAAACAGGAATTTGTGAAGCAGAGGCTTACCGAGAGGAGTGGAGCTGCGGGGGAGTTGGGTGCGGTGGGCGGCGGTGGTTACTACGGCGATGCACTGGAAGAGAGAGTGATGAGCGAGAAAGAGAGAACAAAGAGTGAGAGATGCACGAGAGNGGTGGTTACTACGGCGATGCACTGGAAGAGAGAGTGATGAGCGAGAAAGAGAGAACAAAGAGTGAGAGATGCACGAGAAAGAAACAGAGAGGGAGATTACCGTGAGGCAGCGAGGCTGAGGTGGCGTGAGGCGGACCTGGGGTGACGGAAGTCTTCGCCGGCTGTTCCTGTGGGGCCGCAAAGTGAAGGAGCTCTCGGTGGGGAGTGGTTGCATTGGCTCAAGGTAGGAGGAAACACATCCTCTGTTTCGGGAGTGAGGAGCAGGGGTTTCGCAGGATGCCTAACGGTGGCTTCACTGGTGGGTTCACGGCTGGGTCACGGTGGTGGAGTATGGCAGCGTTGTGGAAGAGCATCATGCCTCCTTGGGAAGCTGCAGTTTCCGTGTGATGGTTGAGTAAAACCGTGAAGGTGCAAGCTGGCTTTTGGCCGAGCGTGGGTGAGTCTCTTGCCGTGGGATCCGTGTGCTCGGCGTCTCACATGGTGCTATCCATGGTGGCGAGGAAGCGGCCTGGAGTTGAACGATGGCTTGGTGGTCATGGCTAGGCAACCCATGGCGGGCGGTTGGATGTGAAGGTGCTGACGACATCGAAAGGGAGGGAGTTAAAGTGGTGTGGAGGTGCAATAAGGTAGGCTGCGGCAACCCTATGAAAAACAGTAGGAAGAAACGAAAATAAAATGGAGGAGGAGAAGAGAACCAGCTGTCGCACGGGTTAAAGGAGAGGATGAAAACTGAGTAGAGAAGTGAGGTGAAGATGCAGTCGGCGCACAGGAGAAGTGAGAAGAAAAGAAGAGATGAAGCCCTAAGACTAGACCCAAACGGCGCCGTTTGGGGGCAATTAGTGGGCTGGGTTGAAGTCTTACGGGTTGGGCCCAAGGAAAAAAATAAAAAGAACTCAAACAAGCCCAGTCCGAAAATAATGAGTCCAACAAAAGTAAAAGGCACAATAAAAATAAATAAGAATCAAATAAAAATACTTCAACTCAATATTAATAAAATAAAATAATTAAAGTCTAACAATAAAATAAATTAAAATCAAGAGCACTCTAAATAATAAATAATAATTAATAACAAAAAAGACATATTAAAAATAATTCTACAACTTAAAAATCGAAGATTAACCCAACAATAAACACGATAAATTAAAATAAGAGAATCAATATTTAAATTAAATTAAATAATCATTCAATTAAAAAAATAAACTAAAATACGGAGTATAGAACATTTCAAATATGTTTCTTTAAGAGTCTAAAGTTTTTATAAGAATATTATAAATCTGTTAGGAGCATTGACATCTGTCAATTTTACTAGAAAATTCTTTCAATGCCATACAATTTGTTGAAAACAATCTAATACATGAGATAACTATTTAGGAGCATTGTCAGTAAATTTTACTATAACTTTTTTATAACTTCTCAGCAAATCAAAGATAAAATTAAATTGACTACATTTTCAACCGATTAAACTCAAACGTTCTTCTTCTTGAATATCTATTCTTTTGTACCTGCAAATACTAATGTTAAATTTCTAAAAAATACCTGTAAAATCACTATGATGATTTTCCACATAGTGATCAACTGAAATTTGCTTCTGTTAATTGGTATTCTTCTGTACATATACTGATATAAGTATAAACATTATGTGAGGAAGTTTTTTTCGGCCTCCTCAGAGTCAACAACAATCGTCTTATGATCTCATATTTAATTATTAACGAGCCTATAATCCGCGCAATGCGCGGATCATTATTTATGCTAGATTTTATAATTTTAAATAGTTTATTATACATAATCACTACCATATCTATTTAAAAAATATATATCAAATATATATAAAATAGAGCATGCAAAAACGAGTTCCATTTACCAATAAATATTTCTTGGTCAATTTATAATATTAAAAATATAATTCATATATAAATGATTGTTTAATTTCTTATAAAAAAAAGACTGTTTAATTAAAAAAATTTTAAAATAAATGTAAAATAGATATAATTAGTAAGAGACCCAATTGTGAACTAAATAGGATATCCTGCACAAAAAATATCAAAATTTGCAAGAAATATGCTGCAATTGATAAAATAAAGGCAAGTGCGAATAGAGATATATCAAGTAAAAGAATCCAGTATACATAGAGAAAAAATTACAGAAAACCCATATCATAAATTCTAAAACTAACCCATCCAAAAGCTCATGCATCACTCCGATGCTAAGAAATTGCAAAATTACACATTTACAAACACAGTTTTATTTGCAACCAAATGGGAAATAAATAAGTAAATAAAATTCTTATAGAAAAAGAAAAACATAGAGGATCGAGAGTGTTGGTTCTAAGCCATAGTCAGAGTTCTAGAATCTCAATTTGACAAGCTTCAAAAGGGTGTGGACAACCAATTAGCTTCAGAGCTTTCTCAATGTGATTTTCAATCTCACTGCACCCCATAACGCAAAAGGCAACATCAACCATCAAAGAGAGATTTTTTAACCTTTTTATTCAATAATGAAAATTATTCATAGCATTGATTGCAATCATATTGTGGCCAGAGAGCCTTCCCGCTTCCATGTCTCTCGCATCATAGCTTCCATGTCTCCCGCATCATATCAATATCACCATAACTTTTACTGAAATGGGAAAAAATCACTGAAATGAGACCTAGACCAGGTAAACAGATCAAATTCAACCGAGGCACTCATCTGTGTTTACTCACCGACAACCCTTCGACTTCACCGACGATCTACAACATGTTGGAAGACCAACCGTCTTCTCCACCAACGGTGCGAAGTGGCCGAGAATCAGAGCAAAAATAGCACCCTCAATAGCACTGAAAGCCCTTGTTTCTTGCATAAAAAATAGAGCAACTTACGTACTCTCAGCCCTGATACTCCCCTGCATTTCACCACCCTCATGCACTTTACTGACAACAGAGGACTTCGGAAAGCAAGACTCCATGATTAGACTGCATCCCCCAGCGCTCAGTGTTCGTTCTCCTCTTGGTAAGGCCATTCCGAACGTTCTCTCACGGTGCTCTCCGTTCTCTCTCTCTCTCTCTCTCTCTCTCTCTCTCACTGTTGCTCTGCCGCTGTACTCACCACCATCGACCTCAACCCATCTCCCTGCGCCGTCGCACGTTCACTTCTCTCTCAGTATGGAGCTGACCTCTCTATTTGCATGTAAAGTCTGGTATGGACCTGACCTCTCTGTTTCTGTAGGTAAAAAGTAGAGCCTTCCCTTTGCACTGATTTTTGGATAATTGCCAGTTACACTTGCCATAGGTGATGGTTTTCTTACAATATGGTTTGCCAATGAAGAAAAGTGCTTTCATAAGTTATCAGTAATTCTTTTTTGCTTCGCTTATGCGTCCTAATGCTATGGAGAAAGCGATGGTTTCACAGTTGTTCGGATTTATATTGTAACACCCCGTATTTTAGTATATTTTTAATGAAGGATTATTTTAATTAATTTAAATATTTATTCTCTTGTTTTAATATTATGAGGGTTTTATTATATTATTTTATAATATTTTAAGTTGTGAAAATTATTTTTAGGTGCTTTTTTCTTATTAATTATTGTTTTGAATTTAAATTGATCTTTAATTTAAATTAGTTTGTTTATGGATTTTAAAATTATTATTGTTTTATTTAAGCATTTCACTGCGTTTAAGTTATTTTAATTAAATTTACTGTTTTGAAATAAATTTCGTTGGATCACTTTTGTGACCTCAAGATGTGAGAGTTGGACCTCATTTCTTTTCTTCCATCTTTTCTTTTTCTCTTCTTTTCTTTTTCTTTCATTTTTTCTTTCGGATTTCTCCACTCCCGCTCGACTTCTCTCTCTCCCGTTTCTCTCTCTCTCCTCCGTGCATTCGGCCTCTTCCTCCCAGCCATCACCACCTGCCACTGTGTGCCTCATTGCCAACGCCGTTCGCCTCCCCAGCCGTCAGCGACCTCACCCCATCATTTTCAGACCGTCCCGTGCCGCTGTGAGCCGCCACGCACGGCTTGAAGCCACGCGGCCTTGTGTGCTCCAGCGCCGCCGTCGCTCCACCTCTGGCCACCATTTCTTTACCATTTCATCATCGGCCCCTTGCCGTCCTAACCCACCCAGTTTCAGCTCCGATCCGTCTCCGGAGCCACCTCCATGAGCTCATCTCTGTTTTGGCCTTTTTGGCCTTTCACCGCCATTTCAGCCGCCACCCACGGCCAACCTTCGATTCCACTAGCTTCACCACTTTCCATAGGCCCTACCCTATCAATTCCAAGTTTTCGTCTGACCCCGTGTAAATTTGGATATATTGTGTATTTCGGCCACAGTGTTTTTATACTGTGGAGTTGCTGTTTTGGCGTTTCCAGCTCTCCCGTGATCCTCCGAAAATTATTATATAGCGCTGTAAGTATTTTTCCAAATATCTTTTGAGATTTTAATATATTTTTGCGCTAACTCATTTATTATTACTGTGATTGGTTGGTTGTGCCGGACTGAGTTCGAGGAGTTTTGGAGGTCGGATGAATTGGAGGTTGAAGTTTTATTTGGTTATTGGAATTAGTTATTGGATATTGTTGTTGGTCTGGTACATTGCATGTGCACGCATGTTCATATTTGTAAATTAAAAACTGAGTTTTCGTGTAATTGCAGTAATGTTCATGTGTTTATGAAAAATTGAGTTTTTATGTGATTTAAAGGAAAAGAGACTGTAGGGATCGTGGTAAGCAGGGATGGTGGTATAGGCTTGCCTGCGATTCCTGCTTACGATGCACGCAATAAGGGTGGTGGTAGAGTCTCGCCTGTGATTCCCGCTTACAGTGCTCTAATGGGTACCCCTTGTGTGGAAAGGAACTGTAGGGATGGTGGTATAGTCCCGCCAGTAATTCCCGCCTACGATGCACGCGATAGGGATGGTGGTATAGTCCCGCCTGTGATTCCCACCTACAGTGTCCTATAAATGTTTTTATGCGAATCTTTTTCTGGAAAAATGACGGATTATGTTTTTGAGCCAAAATGAAATTTTGGCATGAGTTGGTAAATATTCATTTTTTAGGAAAAAATGATATTTTAGATCTGGTGCATAGTACATCATATGCATGCATGGTTGGTAGCATTAAATGTATTTTGATATTGAAGATTGTTTGAATTATTACTTATCTGCGGTACCATTTTTATGGTACTGTAGATTTTGGTTCAGGCGAGGTTGTGGAGCTTATGGGATCGGCTTCTTGTAGGAGGTGACATATGGTTATTGTCAATTTGGATTATGGAATTTATTTCTCGCTTGTTTATGTATTTGACTTTCGCTGTAATTTCGGATATTTATTTTGGATAATTTTTGTATTAAATAAAATTCTCGTACTTAGTAGACTTATTTATTTTAACCGCTGCGACTCTTTAGTACTCTGGTTGCACGTTGCAAACACTTGAGCACTTATCGTTGGGATGTATGACCCGTGTTGTCATCTTCCTGACGTCACAACTCCTGTGTTGTTTTGTACATAGGAGTCGGGGCGTCACATATATTATGCTGTTGGGTTGCGCCTTTTGATGGTTTGTCTTAGAATCTTGCATTTTTTAAAGGATATAATCTTTTCGTGTTAGTTTTTTCTTGATGCATCGTCCATCATCTTCGTTGCGAAATCTGGATTTGAAGATAAAAAATCAAATGAAACTTCCACAGCTGTAGTTGAAGATCAGAAGAGGCTCATCTACTCAAGGATGGAATTTATTCTCGTTTTATTTTGGTTTTTTTCTTTAGTTTATCTGATTGGGTCCGCGGGTTTTGAAAGGATGAAAGAAAGAAAAGAAAAAGAAAACGTGTTTCACAAATCTCATTCTAAACCGAATTTGAATCTCATCAGAAAATGCCGGTTGCACTTTTCTAGATATATCGCTACGGTTGATGTTTGGGAGTGGAAAAATTACCGATTAATGCGGTCTATATGCCAAGTCAGATGTTAAAACTTGACTTTTATATATAGTAATAGATTAAACTGTTACTCAAATTTTCAAGTTGTGAGGAATGTCATGTTTTTTTAATTCTGGCGAAGAAAACGAATAACTGAAGAATGTCTTTATTTTTTAAATTTTCACAAAGACATGAAATATTTTCCCGAAAAGTGTGTATATTAAAAAACATTAATTGTATAAAAACCATAAATTTATATCAGAAATAGATGTCATTGTAAATGTAAAAGATATTTTTTATATATCCAGTATGACTTACTAATGCGAAACGAAAATTATAATAAATATTGTTTCTCGATTTTAAGAATCTATGAATTATATAAATATTTCTTTTCCATTTTAAAAATCTATGATGACCGAATTAACAAATTAAGAAGAAGTCATGATCTATGCACTCATCTAAACAAAACTTTTTTTGTGTATAAAAATAATAATATGTTTATCCAAACTGTCATGTACCCAATGGTTATTATTAATGTGAGAGTACTATAATTCATCACAGGACCGGACAAAGATTATCATGAATATTGCTTCTGATCCAGTTTAAAATTCTAGGAATTGTCCAAAATATATATTGCTTTTCCATTTTAAAAATCTGTGACGAAAGAAACAAAGAAGAAGTCCTAATCCATGTACTCATATAAACAAGAACTCTTTACTAAATAATAATAATATTATTTTTATCCGAACTGTTATATATGTAGCCAATGGTTACTATTAAGGTGCCACTATAATTAATTAAGAGAAATGCTTGGATCCCGATAATGGGTCCCGAGCATTTCTCCCTACATTGTTTTTATTTTTTATTTTATTCTTTTAAATTACTGATTAAGAAAATATTTTTTAATAATGTTATGAATTTTTTTAAATGTATGATGATTAAAAAAATAAAAAATTGAAATGCATTTGTCAGGACATTTTCTCGGGACACTTTTTTGGTAGCAATAGTGCATTAATCAACTTTGAAATCTTTCTTTAGTTTGTAATATTCTGTTATAAAAAAAATTTAAAAGTTGTTATAATTTTTTCCTTAATATTTTTTAATGTGAATCTTATAACTTTTCTTTCATTTGTATATGGAGAGTATATATTTCTTTCATTGAGAATTAACATACACCAACTTTTGTGTTAAAAAATAGGGATTATTTTCTCAATTGAAGAATCTGAACTCAAACAACATTGTTTACTCTTGGATTAAAAGACTGTAAGTGTTTCTCTGTTGTATCTANTTTTTTTTTTTGTTTGCTTCTTGCATTACATTTTGGTTTTAAATTTTAAGGACAATAATTAATGATTCAATGCTTGAAAGTATTTTTACAAACTCCTTGAAATACCCATCTACATTTTTGTTGTCTGTTGGTGTTCGAAAAATAACCAATAATTGTGACCTTGCTGAATTGATGAAGAGTTTGCAACCCATGGAGGTAAAATCATTTTCTCAGTGCCATGTTCAAATTCCTCTGCAGCCACCTTGTCTAAAACATTGCTCTTAATATAATTAAAAAGCAAAATTCTTGATCAAAACAAAGATAAACGTAATTAACTTGAAACAAATATTTTTTACATGTCATGCATCAATTGTAATAAGGGAACTAGACATGACCATCATTTGCAGTTGTCGGACATATGTTGAACTCAACGATGGCACAGGAAAACTAGCTGCTGCTATGTTTGGTGAGATTGCATAAAAGGCATTTGACTGTTCAACAATTGATTTTTTGAATAATACTAAAGAAGTAATATTCTTCATTTTAAGTATTTCTTTCTTTCAAACAAAAAACACTTAATTATACTTTCAGATATTTCCTACATTATATATAAAAGAGTTCAACTCTACATTATAGTAACCAAAAATTTCCTTAAACTGAATTCTACAAAACATATTCTTTAGTTGATGTTTATATTTAACTCGGTCTCAAATGTGATTCCAAGTGTAGAAGTGTCAAGTTGTATCAAGGATAAGTCTAGGATCATATTCCACAGGGACAAAGGGCTATCAAAACATTTGTGAGATTTTAGTGTAAAAATTATCTTGACTAAAAGAGAAGAAAAGTATAAAAAAAAAAAAAAATGCAATGTGCAAAAGTTGAATTAAACTTGTAAGAAACAATTAAACAAACACTTGCGATGCAATTTTCGCTCATTTCTGATTTGAAATTGAATTTACCTCTAGTTTCATTTTTTCTCAATCATTTTCTCATTCCAAGAGATTATAATCGGTTAATTAAACAATAAGCATACTTTTTAATATAATCAAGGTATTTGACAGATTATATAATAAATGTAAAGTGAAAGAAAGCCATTAAAATTTTGTTACGAGTTCAAACATCAATCGTGCCTTTACGTCTACGACTGATCAAGTTCAAGTGCATAGAATTTTAATCCTTTCTATAAACAAAATGAAATACAATCTATCAAGTTAATCATTCAAAATTTTATAACCTTGAAGAAAATCCAACCCCTAACAGTCATGGGTTACTCATTAAATCTCAAACTAAAAATCTAGCCTATCATTTCTAAATTATAAAAATGTACAAAAATAATGAACTCTAACATTTGGAGTTTCTGTCTAAATAAAATGCAGAAAAAAATAACACTTCTCAATGATAACAAGTATTGTAAAGATCGAGAAATGAAAATAACTAAAGAACAATAAATTGCCCAACCACAAAGACGACTCCCCAGAAAATCCAAACAAAGAACAGAAATAATAATGCAAAGATAAATAATCTGCTTCCGGACGAAAATCCAACGCCAAGAATCTGAAACGAAAACAAAAAAATGCCAAAACCAAAACTGCCGAAAGAAAACAATAAAACAACGAATAAAAAAAATAAACTGCAGCCGACGCCAAAGTGTGAAAATCCAAAAAGTAAATTCCAACTATCGGCTGAAACCGAAAGCAATGAAACGAAAAAAACAAAAGTAAAATGAAAAAGTAAAAACAAATGGGAAGAAGAAGTAAACTGCCGACTAAAAAAGTATATAAACCAAAAAGAATTCAAATAATAAAATTAATGAAAATGTTGGCCCCTTCTCTTTCTTTTCTTTTCTTTTCTTTCCTATTTTTCTGCCGCTTTTCACTTCTCACTTGCGTTGCCCCCTCGTGCATTGCCATTTCGTCTGTTCCGCGTGAGTGAGCTGCTGCACGTTGAGGCTGTGGTGAACTGCTATGAGGCCGAACTCCTTCACTTCTCATTTCAAAAATATTTTACATTAATTCATTTTTAAAGATATCCCTGCAGAAATTAAGATCAAGTATTCATAATGAGAGGTAAACTTGAGATATTAATTTTAATGTGATTTTACAAGTTCTATTATAAATCATTTTAAGTGTAAAATATCATAATTTATCAATAAATCAAGTACTAAAAATTACTGCATAATTAAATGCTTAAATCAATTTTTGAATAAACAATTTAATCACTTTAGCAATTTAATTATACAATTTTGACACTTTATCAATATTATAAAGATTAAAACATATCAAGGATGAATAACAACTTTTATTCTCAAACGTAAAAATTTCAATAATCTAATTATTGCTTAACAGAACTGCGTTAATTTTTAATTTTCAATTTGCTTGTGCATAAATTGTTTATATGTTTATTAACCATCCAATCCTATTAAATATTTATTATACATGAGCATGTACCATATATAGAGAATATAGCATTAGAAGCTTCGCAAAAATAGTGGATCATGATTCAACTTGCTACAAACCTAGACAAATTCAACCAACAGTAGCACAAAAACTTCAACGTTCTCTCAATCAATCCTATCCAATATGGCCCAGAACTACAATGATGCTAAACATATTTATAGCTTATATTTTTGTCAAACTTCAATTAAGCCTGCTCTGAAGAAATTTGGCAAAACTATAAACAGAATCATTTTCCATCACTTTATGTTGCATTGGAAGCTAATCTTTTGCTTTTTTTGATTTGTGCAGACATCTAATTAGTATCTTCCACTTAACTATAATTATCCCAAAAAATTCCATAGAATTTATATTTCCTTTCCTACACACCAATTTTTTTGTTACCATCTAGTTTTTATAAAATAAGATTATTTTTGCCTAAAATAACCAAATAACTGAACTAGGCAACGTGCTTTGCACGTTACTCCTCTACTAGTGTGTGTGTGTATATATAAATATATATATATTTATATATAGAAGGCGAAGATTGAAATGTACTGATAGTTTGCCATGCATAATATATACTAAAGAGTGATAGTACTTTTAAAATGAGTAACTACTACAAATTAATACAAGGTCCAAATTAAGATCAGACTGCACCAAGCTGCTGGCTACAAATAACCAAATAATTTCTAGAAAGGGGGATACAATGGAGGAAGAAGCACAAGATGGGCGATAAAACAGAGCTTCAGAACATGAAATCAGGGTGGACATCATCTTCTACTCTTTGATCATGGGTTATGGTCTCCAACTCCAAGATATCATCGCTCCATTGACCTCCATGATGTTCTATATTCGTACCACCGGCGAGTTCCAATTCGGTGTCATCTTGGGTTGTCATGTAGTCGTTCCATTTGGAAACTCGCGCAGCAGTTGCCTTCGGCAGCTGAACCTTTCTCCTTGGCTTGTCTTCATCCTGTCTCATGTACTCATTCCCCTTAGAAGAGCTACTGGCAGTCATCCTTGGCCGACAACTCAGCTCTTTGTCTGCAATTCGTAGAAAATTAGTTCACACGTCCTAAAAATTGTTTATACATCTTAGCTTAAAAGAAATGATTCATGCGTGCACCAAGCTTAAGATCAGGCTGCACCAAGCTTAAGATCAGGCTACAAATAACCAAATAATTTCTTGACATTAGATATAACCAAATAATTAGCCATTGGCATACAAATAAATAATCTTAAAGGCACTCTGGCCTCCAAATTAACAAGTCTCAAGGAGAACAAATTAATTCTAGTCGAATTGGCCAGAGAGGATAATGCTGAGTCTGTCGCAACAGTACAACTCTGACTGTACGTACAGCATGCAAAGCATATATTTATAAGCAAAGTCTACTTAAATAGCTCACATCTTATATTTGTCAAAGTCGTATAGATCCTAATTCAAGCATGGATTTGTAAGCAAGAGGTTGCGTGCGTATATTTTGCCCGCAGCTGCATGCATGTCATAGTTTTCAAGGCTTCTGCGAATCAGATTGCATTCTTTGTGTTTAATTTTACAAAGCTATTACGTACGGCCGCCGTTTGCAAGGGGCGTGCAAACGATTTTCAAAAGTGTTATTAAAAAGGGATTTGCTACACAACCTCCTACTATTCACCCACACTCCACACTCTATACTTTTTAATATTTTTTAATATATTTTTTTAATATTTTTTTGAAAAGTTTTTTGAAATATTTCAAATTTTTTATTCACTATTCATATAAAAAAATTTGATAAAAAAAATTAAAAAAAATTAAAAAAAAAGTGGAATGTGGAGTGTGGTGAATAGTAGGAGGTTGGGAAGATTATTTCTATTAAAAAATGCAATCGTCTGTGACTGGGCCCCACACTCAGTAGTAATTTATGGGATCATGCTACAGCTCCCGCTGGGGGCTCCAGCTGGGAGCTCCCGCTGGGGCTGTTGTAGTGTTTTTTATGTGTGTTTTTTTTAAGTTATTTTTTATATAGATTTTTTAATATTTTTAAATATTAAAAAAAAAAAATTTAGAATATTATTAAAAAATATTTTCTTAATCAGTAAGTAAAAAAAAATTATTAAAAAATACTTCCTTAATTTTATTTTACTTCCTAATTAAGAAAGTATTTTTTAATAATATTATATTTTTTTAAAATATTAAAAATTATTAAAAAATTTATAGTAAAAAAAATTTAAAAAAACACACAAAAAAATACACAAAAAAACACACACTATGCAAGCGGTAGCTCCCAGCGGGAGCTGGGAGCGAGACTCCCAGCATTTTCCTAATTTATGAGTAGTGCTACAACCCTTTCTCTTCACTCCCGCTCCCCCTTACCACTGGACGTAGCATACTCAATTGGTAGTCACGTATTTATGTGTATGTATTTTTTTGTGTGTTTTTTTAAGTCATTTTTTACATAGATTTTTTTAACACTTATAAATATTTTAATAAAATAAAATAAATTTAGAACATTATTAAAAACCACTTCCTTAATCAGAAAGTAAAAAAAAAAAAATATTAAAAAATACTTCATTAATCATGAAGTAAAATAAAAAATCATTTAAAATACTTCCTTAATCACTAAATAAAATAAAAAAATATTATTTTATAATCTTCTATTTTACTTCATGATTAAGAAAGTATTTTTTAATAACATTATGAATTTTTTTATTTTTTTAAAATATTTAAAATTGTTAAAACAAATTATTTAAAATAAAATAAAAAAAACTTAAAAAAACACATTAAAAAATGTGCCAGAACCCAGCGGGATATCTAGCATTTTGAAAATGATAGGTAATTTAAAATTAGGAAAATGTTATATCCTCTGCTAGGGGCTCCCGTTGCGGTTAACGTATTCTTTTTTATGTATATTTTTTAAGTTTTTTTTTTATCCAAATTTATTTTATTTTTTAAAAATATTTAAAAGTGTAAAAAAATTTCTAAAAAAAATAATTTTAAAAACAACACATAAAAAAAATACTACACTCCAGCAAAAACTCCCAGCGGGCTGTAGTACTGCCCTTTCTTCTTTCTTTCATTTTTTGCCAATCAGCAATATTATTTTAAAAATAAAAAGTCAGCACTAGTTCGGATATATCTACTATATATATAAACGCGAATGAGAGATCTACAGTATTTTTGTCTAACAAATTTTTTTCAATTTTGCCTCTGCTTCTATTCCAAAATTCTCATTTTGCCACTCCTTCACTCTCCCTCGTTCGCTTCTTCGTCTCCTGCAGTGCACCGCCGTATGCCGGCGTGGCCAACACCACCCCGGTGATTCTCTTCTCCTTCGGCTGGCGTCCCTCCCCTTCCAATCTCGGCCCCTATCATGCCGCCGTTAACTGGCACGAGGGAATCCCTTATTTTATGAGGAATTTCCTACTGACCCAAATGATTTATCACCAAGACCAAATAACACATGAGCTAAACTCAGAAATAATCATCTATCTGAGATCAAGAATAATTCCAACTTGTTAGACACGGAGGTAGATGCGTGCTGCGGCGGCAAGGAGATAGCACATAGCAAAATGGGAGGAACTGAGAGACATGGGGAAGGCCATGGAGGTTCGCAGTGAAGAGAAGGAAATGCGGTGGCAACCAAGGAAGAAGAAGAATCACTGCGTGGCGTTGGTTCGATTGGAGGAGGTGGGCGGCGTCGACAGCATGAAGAAGGAGAAAAAAAATCGAAAATAGAAGGAAGAAGGAGAAGATGTTGTGCCGCGCATCCAGAGGAAGAAGGAAAGAGATGAAAACTTAGGGTTTTCATTCCACACACTTGCTGGGCTCAACTCACACACACTTGGCCCAATAAAATACACAAAACCCAACTCACCAGCTAGGCCCACAGAAATTAATACACTACAAACCACTACAAAGGCCCACAGAAAGAGTTGGATTTTTTCTTACTTCAAACGGCATTAGATGTGGAAAATACACAAGTGTTGAAAAATATTTTCCAACCTAACTATTACCCAATATTTTGATAAATGTTTTCCTAAATTAATATACCAATTGCCCATAAAATTGTAATAACAAAATAAAATCTTAAAAAAATAAATTTTATTTCTTTCCACTATTTTTTTCCTTTAATTCGTACTTGAATAAATAATCCAAATTTAACTTTTAAAATTTGTAATGTATTACAATTTGTTCAAATTGGTTTTTGTAGTTATAACTAATGAAAATTTATATTATAAGTATATGATTAAATTATTTAACACTTATTAATGTACTTTCTAAGTTTTAGATTAACACATTATTATAATTTTTATGTTGTAGTTATCAATATTTGCACATAACATATGTGATGTTTATTATGATCAAGAATAAAATCTTAAAATATAAATGAAACTCTGTCCATTGATATTTAAAATTAAAAAATTGTATAAATTTAATTTAAATTCTCATATTTTTTCAATTAGGCACACATGCAATGCACATGTCTGTACAAGATAACAAAATGAGAACGACCACTTTGATTGTAACTTTTTGGAAGGTGTTTTTGTATGAAAGTGAAAAGGTTGGATAGAAACTGGATGACAATGTGGGCAGAAGGAGAGAAGAGAGAGAAGTAAGTGGGTTGGGGGTAAAGGAAAAGAAAAGTATTTTAGATTTTTATTCTTTACATGTTAAAAAATCATCGATTAGATTTAAAATAAAGATATTAGAATAATTTTTTTAAAGAAATATTATTCATCATTTTCACATCACACATTAATATGTGATTTCTTATTTTTTTTCTTGTATGTTTAAACATCAATATATATATTTAAATTGAATGATAAAAATAAAAAATTACATATTACTGTATAGTATAAAAGATTATGAGTTAAATTTTCTTTCTATAATTTATTATTTTTATTTTTTAAAACAAAACTGTCACGTACAGTTACAATTTGCAAGCGAGGTGCAAACGGCTTCAAAATTAATAATAATAGATATAAAAGAATGCAATCGTGGGTCCACTCTCTCAGTGTTCTTTTCTTCTTCATGGTCTCATTATCTCTCTTTCTTTTCTCCTGCACTCTCTCTCTCCCTCCCGAATTTCTTTTCTCTCGCAGCATTCTCTCTCAACAAACTCTCTCTATCTTCTCTGTGAATATTACTGCCCTCAGCCACTCCATCGAGCAATAGCAACCCCAAGTCACAATACTCTAGCCCCTCTCACACCGTCTTCCATCCCACCGAGCATCTTAGTTTCTCTCCCTTTTCATCTATCCTTTTCATCTTTTCTGTGATTTCTCCTCCTTTAGCCACCAAGCACCATCACAAGAGAACCCAGACCACCCACTCCTACCGTACACGGATCTGGTTTTTCTTGAGTATAATTGTGATTTTAGTTACTCATTTTCGCTAACTAAAATGCTACATGGTGAGCCCCTACAGACTCCTAAATCTTTCATGGACATGGAAAGAAGACGACGCTACGGATAAAATCCATCTCTCTCTCTCTCGTCTTCATTTTACGTCAAAATGAAGTACTCTTTATTTAAGCCACCCAAATGTCTAAATTTCGAAAGAAAAAAAAAGTACCTTCGTTTTGTGCCAAGAGTTGAGCGTTCATTCCAAACTCAATAGTGAAGGAATTCAAGACCAAGATGCCAAGAACAAGAACATAGAAAACCTTATTTGAGATCAAAATCCCCCTTTTCGTCTCCTAACAAACTCAAAGTACTGCTACTGCTAAGGTCCAATACATAACAGACGATATGTACAACAAGAATGGCAAGCAGAATAAGTTAATATCAAAGGCAGAGAGAGAATAGTCGACGAGGAGATTAAAGGTAAAGTGAAACCAGAGATCATTCAACGAGAAAGAAAAAGAGAGATTTAAAAAATAATTTTATTGACTGACAATAACGCCTAGCCACTGGCTAATGGTGGGCTACATAGATATGTTGCACAACGATTGAACGACGACTGCACTTGGGCGATTGTATATAAAATTTTTGTTTTTAAAATAATTTATTTAGCTAAAAAATAAAAAAATTATGTAAAATTAAGCTGAACATACTTCTAGTCTATAAATATATATATATTTATATATATAGACGTGGAAAGTAAAGGCATGCAGTGGTACTCTCTGAATCAGCTAGCTGGCTTCGGAGTTTTACTTTATTTTTGCCTCTGTTTGTGGCTCTCCGAGTTCCAGTGGGCAGTGGGCTTGGTAATTGGGAATTTGGGACAGTCCTGTCGCTATTTATCACCGTAGAAGTCGCAAATGTCCAAACCAATATTTGTCAATTGCTTTAAATGCTTTCACACTGTACCTTGTTTCCATATATATTAATATATCCTCGCTTGTAGCATATGAATACCATGGTTACCAGTAAGACATTTAAAAAATTACAAATAAGACAAAAAAAAAAAAAAATCCTCTCAGTTAATGCAAACCAACAAAACCAAAACAAGTAATTACAGACCAACAAAATCAAAACAAAAAAAATCACAGTAAAGACTTTCATTTACGAAAGTGTTGTTTATTAATATAATGATTTTTAAAAAATATTTAAATGTAATAAAAATGATACATATCATTATTAACATTTTTAAATATTTAAAAAAAATAAAAAAGTTACAATATTATTAAATAATATTTTTTAATCATTAAAAAAATTAAAATATAAGCAGATCTACGAGATCCCTAGCATTGTCTCTATATATATACACACACAAAATGCTAATATATCCCAAGAATTTGTCTTTTATTTTGATTGTTAATGTATTTAATTTTTTAAAATTCTTTTAAAGGTTAAGGTAACGACTTTTAATATATCGGCATATATTGGCATATTTTTTATTTTTTAAAAATATTTAAAAATTTTAAAATAAAAAAAGAACCAAAAAAATAAAATAAAATTTATACTAATAAACACATCCAACAATCAAAATTGAGCAACATCCTAGCATCACTTATATATATATATACATATATATATATGTATATATAAACAACCAGTCTAATTTGCCTTAAAAAAAATTGGGACAAGACAGAGAGGAGATCATGACTGATCATTATTGAATAAAGATTTCTTTTGTTTTTTAACCATCCTCTGATTTCACGTCATTCTTTTATGTAGCATTATATAATTCCATGATAAATAATTGAGTAATACTTTCTTCAACTTAAATCATTATCATCGGCATGCAATCACATATGGTACTGATCTATCTGATTTGAAATGAGTGCAATTTAAATAGTAATTAATTGAAAAAATTATTTAAAATATATGTAATTGAGATCAATGATAGAGATTCACATGAATAGTAGCACGCATACTTCTCAATAAATTTTCAATTATTTTATGTCATATTAGATCAGTACTATGTCAGAAGAATGATAACAAAAAAGATCATTTTTCATTTCTTAATTATGATTTGTGATTAGGTCAATAGTTACAAATTTGAATATAATTTGGGTCTATACTATATAACCCAATTTTTACACAGCTGAAAACTTAAGGAGAAATGATACATATATATTATGTTCCTTAATTAATATTGGAGCAACTATATATATTGCGTGATGAAATTCTCGTATGAAAATTGAGAATTTGAAAATGACCCATACCAAAAGCTTTCCAAGATTCGAAACGAACTAGACAATTACATGAAGTCCATCATCTATATATAATATATATATATATATATATTATATATAGATGATGGACTTCATGTAATTGTCTAGTTCGTTCACCTTAGTCCTTATGTTTCGAAAGCTTTTGGTATGGGTCATTTTCAATTTTTCAATCTTCATACGAGAATTTCATCACGCAATATTCATGTGATTGATCCAGAGCTGCACCACGGGGACAAAAAGCTTCATCATTGTATGCCTTGTCAACCAGCTTCTTATAATTAAACTCTATAAATAGCTCACCACCTCTTTCTTGCATCGATCACACAAGTTAAAGAAAAGTAGTGAAAAGAATCCATTCATTAATGCTAATTAAAGAGCATCATGTCTCCCGTTTAGACAAAGTCAGAACTGCTGCAAATAATGTTGGGGCTTTTCATATTTAAGTCTTCAAAAGGAGAATTTCATCACGCAATATTCATGTGATTTTTT
The DNA here is from genome assembly GCA_003123785.1 of Pterocarya stenoptera. Lineage (NCBI taxonomy): Eukaryota > Viridiplantae > Streptophyta > Magnoliopsida > Fagales > Juglandaceae > Pterocarya > Pterocarya stenoptera. Next base: position 35,224 of record QEOT01007862.1, on the reverse strand, counting down.
TTTTTTTTGAAATCAATATTCATGTGATTGGTCCATAGCTAATTAATCATTGTATGACTTGTCAACCAGCTTCTTAACTCTATTTTTTTTTTTTTTTTAAGCTTCTTAACTCTATAAATACCTCACCTAGCTCCTCTTTCTTGCATCACACAAGTTAAAGATAAGCAGTGAGAATTCCATTGAATGCTAAAAGATCAATCATGTCTCCAGTGAAGATAAATTCAGTACTGCAGCAAATAATGTTGGGGCTAATTTTCGTATTTGCCGGTATGGTCCTCCATTGCCAGGGTTTATCTCGTCACACTTTCGTGGTAATTATTACTAACGACTTATGTTTCTAATTTTTTGTTCCAATATATATTATATCTTTGGCTATCATGATCACTGATCATCTTAATTAGAAGTAAAAGTCCACGCTATTCTGATCTATATCATTTATATGTAGTCCATAGATATACAGTAACTTTGAACTTCTTTAATAATTGTTTTGGCACTTTTTCTTTTAATTATCATGTGTAAAGGGAGGGGAATATGGCAACTCATCAGCTGACCTGTAATTTTTAGATGATTGATAGTATTAAGATGTAGTGGGATTGTATTCTAGACTTTTTTTCTTCAAGTCATATAATTTGATAAATGCCTTCAATTATTATCTCGAATGAAGTTTGTTGATTTCCTAAAAAACAAAATAAAAAAAAGATATACAATAACTATCAGGAGATATAGGCCGCGGGTTAAGGCCGGAAAGTTGAAGATCGATAATGTTATCTTGGCGGCCGGCCATTTGCATATGTCTCAAGCTTTTCGACGTGCAGGCAACAGACATGTAGCAAAACCATATCAGCTCTGTTTTGTTAAGACATAAGTATAAACAATAAAATCTATCTTTTCGTGTTTGGTGTTTTATTAATGCTATGAAGTTTTATCCTCCTGCATCCATACGTTTAACTACCTTGTATATGGTTATCTAGATTAGTTAATCCAGCCAGTTAATTAAATAAATTATATTATTGATCAGTTCGATCTCTTTAATTTCAGGTGAAGGAAGCTCCATACACAAGACTTTGCAGCACAAAAAACATCTTAACTATAAACGGAAAATTTCCTGGACCAACACTACAAGTTAGGAAAGGAGAAACTATCATTGTTGATGTTCATAACAAAGGCGATTATAACGTCACCATTCACTGGTAATTATATTTGTGATGTCCGTGCGCGTTAAGTACGTCGTACTGCATCATGTGCCTTAATTTGTGTTTGCGTGAAATTAGATGATCGATCATGAAAGAGAGACAATATTAACTAATTAATTATTGCAGGCATGGAGTGAAGCAACCAAGATATCCATGGTCCGATGGTCCTGAATATATCACACAATGTCCAATCCAACCAGGAAAAAAGTTCAGGCAGAAGATCATATTTTCCAACGAAGAAGGAACTCTTTGGTGGCATGCGCACAGTGATTTCACACGGGCCACTGTTTACGGGGCCATAATCATCCATCCAAAGAAGGGAACTCATTACCCTTTTCCCAAGCCTCATGCAGAATTTCCCATCATATTAGGTAACAAGCACTGAGTAATGCTATAAACCACACTTTTATCTTATTTTAATCATATACTAAGTAGTATGTGGCACATTCATCACCATTAGATGATAAATAAGCATGTAATAAATAATTATTTAATGGTGATAAATATGTCACATCTTACTTAGTGGGATGAAAGTGAGATGATAATATGGTGTATATAGAATTTTCCTTTGTCTATCAGGCTCTGAGTATTATTAGCCTTTTCTTTGAATTTATACTTCTAATTAATTGCTAAACCCGACGTCAATCCTTAATTATTAATTGTGCAAAATATCGATGAACATTAATAAGAATCATAATATCAATATAAATATGATCTCCATTGATGAGGTTGAAATATGCAGGAGAGTGGTGGAAGCAAGGTATAATGGAGCTTTACGAAACATTTCTTCAAAGCGGAGGAGATCCCAATGTTTCCGATGCATATACTATCAACGGTCAACCTGGAGATCTATACCCATGCTCAAAATCTGGTATTTTTGTGTGTACAAATTAATTAGCTTCAGCTACCCTTAATTTTAAGAGTATTTAATAATTGGCTAGTTTAAACTCGATCTATACCCACTTCTCGTCATTTTAAAATTTCATTTATATCTCACGATTTAAATTACGTATACGCAATCATTTTTTTTTTTTTTTTTTTGGTGCCAACCATGCTAATTTTGACCATATATATCTCAATGACATGCATGCATCTCCTGTCATATAGAAACCGTCAAATTAATGGTGGACCATGGAAAGACCTATCTCCTCCGCATAATCAATGCTGCACTTCAGGATATTCTCTTCTTTGCCGTCGCTAAACATAACATCACAGTTGTGGGAACTGACGCAAGCTACACCAAGCCACTGACAACAGATTACATTGCAATATCTCCTGGACAAACTATCGATGTCTTGTTGAAAGCAAACCAACCGCACGGTGACTATTACATGGCTGCCAGTGTCTATTCTAGCGCAGCCGGCGTCGCGTACGATAACACCACCACCACAGCAATTCTACACTACAACGAAAGTTACATTAACGCATCTTCAAGACCCTATTTGCCAAAGCTTCCTTCCTACAATGACACCAATGCATCTGCTTCCTTTACGGGTAAACTCAGAAGTTTAGCAGATGAAGATCATCCAGTCAAAGTGCCACTAAACATAAGCACAAAACTAATCTATGCTGCTTCTGTAAATACATTCCCATGCAACAACAGAACTTCATATTGCGAGGGTCCTAATGGAACGCGGCTCTCTGCAAGCTTGAATAACATCAGCTTTCAATTGCCATCCACTGACATATTAGAAGCCTACTATAATCATATTGGTGGCGTTTATGGGGACCAGTTTCCGAGTGTGCCACCTTTGCTATATAATTTTACTGCAGATGACCTGCCATCGTTTCTAGAGACGCCGAAAATAGGGACAGAAGTGAAGGTCCTCGAGTATAACTCAACGGTGGAACTTGTCTTCCAAGGAACAAACCTGGTTGCAGGGACAGATCACCCCATGCACATACATGGGTATAGTTTTTACGTGGTTGGTTGGGGATTTGGGAATTTCGACAAAGACAAGGACCCTTTGGAATATAATCTTGTTGACCCCCCGCTTCAGAATACCATCGCTGTCCCTAAGAATGGCTGGGCAACCATAAGATTCAAAGCAAACAACCCAGGTAATATTTAAACTGCACATTATATATACTTATGATGAGCACTGTAAATATTATGCTATATATCATCATCATCATCATAATCATGATGGTGATCACCAGCTATCGATCTCTATCTCACATTAATGGAACGTTCATTTTTCTGTAGGTGTATGGTTCATGCACTGCCATTTAGAACGTCACCTATCTTGGGGCATGGATACGGCATTCATTGTCAAAAATGGAGACTACCCAGAGGCACAATTGATATCCCCACCACCAGACATGCCACCATGTTGACAAATTCGCTGTGATATCTATCAATTACTTCTAAGAAGCGGGGGTGAAGACGTACGGAGGAGGTTTACTTTTGTGATATAGGAATATTGCGTACCATACGATTTCTGAATTCTAGTGATCTAGCTTGGTCGATCGATCTCGACAAGTTATAAATTATATATCATTTGTTTAAAAAATTAAATCAATAAGAAAGTGAACTTATTTATTTCTTGTTAGCTTCATTCATTTCAATCGTGTGTACGTAGGTAATCTCTCGTATATATTGCTTATTATGTCTTCTCATGTTTTGGATTCACATATGAATTTGTTTCTTCTATAAAAAGATACTTGGTCCGAAAATAGAATATATATTTGTAGAATCTTTCCTTTTTATTAGTTATGTTAATTTCAAAGTATTTAAAAAAATATGTAATGGATCCATTAATCAACATTTATTAGTATTATATTTAGATATAAATTATAAGGGATTTTGATCTCAAACAAATGCACCAAATTAAGTATTAGTAAACACGCCGTCATGTTCATATATAAACTCATGTATTTTCATCAGTTTAAGTTCTTTAGAAAACACTAAAACAAATATTGCTTTTTTCCATGAGGGACACTCGTGTAGGTTCAGTCGAAAAAAGTGTAGGTTCAATTGAAAAAAAGTTTTTTCCGATCAATTTGTGTGGTGGGACAGTACTCGTGGCATATAACTAGTAAAGAAAAATAATTTACCCACCGAGACCAATGTTAATGGAAAAAGACAGATTTTTCCCACGACATCCATAGTGAATGAAACATCTTAATTTCATGACAATTAAGGTCACGAACCTGACGTTGTAGTAAGAAATAATACATTTATCCATGGAAAAGTTAGTGGCAAGATTTCTCTATCCATGAAATTACTTTTTGTGGCAATGGTCGCGCATTTCTTAATGTTTTTACTCAGCAATTAAGTTATGACAATGTTTCTGAGACAATTAAAAAATATTAATTTGTCCAAATTATTGTTAAGTTTAGCAAAATTTATTGTAAATTTTATGTTTGCCTTTTTCCTTTGTCGTTAATTTTGTTTGTACAAAGGTTATACTCTTAGGATTTTTTCCGTTCCCATAATGATATGGCTTTTTCTTTGTGCAATCTCGTTTGTTTTGGATTTCAAACAATTTTATATACTGGAAATGAACGTAACATAATGGTTTAAAAAAAAATAATCCTGAGTGTAACGCTCCGACCCCGGAGCAGTTGAAGAGTTACTCTTTGTCACTCAAAATCATTTTTCAACCATACTGTTATAGACTCCAATCTCCAATGTTTTCAATAACACATACAACTCATTGTCTCAGATTAGTTACTCCAATAAGATTAATCTAAATGCCACAAAAATCTTAAAATAAACCTATCGACCTTCCAAGATACCAAGTCAGCAGAGCAAAACAGAACTATCGAATAAAATCTCTAATAACCAAAATACCATCTTTGTACTTAATCCATTATGCTCCAATAGCCTTATACACGATTTCTAGTCTTGATCCATAGCTATACCATCCAAAATGATCTGAAAAATATTATGGAGATAATGGGTGAATTATTAATAACTCAGTAAGCAGAGAACATATACTATTATGTAAATATGAGCCATTTTCAGAAAGTTCGGTATGCAGAAAACAAAACATTTCATTTTCATATGCAGATATAAAAAACGTGTTATCAGAAAATCAGAACGACTTTTCAACCTTTTCATATTCATAAACCATTTTCATATTCAAAAACGCTTTGGCATAACATAACTGAACATCTTCATCTTATCATATCATGTCATATCATATACCATATTTAACTCCCGTGGTAGGGTTGTGCTATCCCCGGTGGCCAAACCAGGCAGTATAATATTGTAAAAAACTTTCCCTTTTTCAATCTCGGAGCCCCGAGTGTGCGCACAGGAAAGAACACATAAAAGACCACTTTGTTTCCAAAGTGGGTGCACTCATATGATATCATATCATGTTGGTACCAACCATATCACATGAACCAGTATCATCACTTAAATCTTCTTTTAAATCACTTATTTTTCAAATAATGATCATCTACATTTATAATATAGGATTGTCCCTTTCATCATGACCAACAAGTGTATTTACGATCAATCCTCTTCTTCTTGAGGCAAAGCCGCTGCAAAAGTGGTAATCCATACTTAAATAATTCCTCATCAGCACATTCCTATTACAAGCTAAAAACCTATCTTTTCTTTTCGTTAGTATGTTTAAAGCAATACAACCATATTGATATTCAACAAGCTTAAATTTCTTGCATGCATACATTCAATATCTAAACTCCTTTTTTTTTTTTTTTTTGCTTCTTGCATTACATTTTGGTTTTAAATTTTAAGGGCAATAATTAATGATTCAATGCTTGAAAGTATTTTTGCAAACTCCTTGAAATACTCATCTACATATTTGTCGTCAGTTGGTGTTTAACAAATAACCAATAATTATGACCTTGTTGAATTGATGAAGAGTTTGCAACCCATGGAGGTAAAATCCTTTTCTTAGTGCCATGTTCAAATTCCTCTGCAGCCACCTTGTCTAAAACATTGTTCTTAATATAATGTAAAAAGCAAAATTCTTGATCAAAGCAAAGATAAACGTGATTAACTTGAAACAAATATTTTTTACATGTCATGCATCAATTGTAACAAGGGAACTAGACATGACCATCATTTGCAGTTGTCGGCCATATGTTGAACTCGACGATGGCACAGGAAAACTAGTTGCTGTTATGTTTGGTGAGATTGCAGAAAAGGCATTGGGCTGTTCATCAATTGATTTTATGAATCATACTAGATAAGTAAGATTCTTCATTATAAGTGCTTCTTTCTTTGAAACAAAAAACACTTAATTATACTTTCAGATATTTCCTACATTGTATATAAAAGAGTTCAACTCTACATTATAGCAACCAAAAATTTCCTTAAACTGAATTCTACAAAACATATTCTTTAGTTGATGTTTATATTATAAAGATTAAAACATATCAAGGATGAATAACAACTTTTATTCTCAAAGGTAAAAATTTCAATAATCTAATTATTGCTTAACAGAACAATATTAATTTTCAGTTTTCAATTTGCCTGTACTTAAATTGTTTATATCTTTATTCACCATCCAATCCTATTAAATATTTATTATACATGAGCATTTATCATATATAGAGAATATAGCATTAGAAGCTTCGCAAAAACAGTGGATCATGATTCAACTTGCTACAAACCTAGACAAATTCAACCAAAAGCAGCACAAAAACTTCAACGTTCTCTCAATCAATCCTATCCAATATGGCCCAGAACTACAATGATGCTAAACATATTTATAGCTTATATTTTTCTCAAACTTCAATTAAGCCTGCTCTGAAGAAATTTGGCAAAACTATAAACAGAATCATTTTCCATCACTTTATGTTGCATTGGAAACTAATCTTTTGCTTTTTTGATTTGTGCAGACATCTAATTAGTATCTTCCACTTAACTATACTTATCCCAAAAAATTCCATAGAATTTATATTTCCTTTCCTACACACCAAATTTTTTGTTACCATCTAGTTTTTATAAAATAAGATTATTTTTGCCTAAAATAACCAAATAACTGAACTAGGCAACGTGCTTTGCACGTTGCTCCTCTACTAGTATATAAATATATATATCTATTTAATAATATAAAAGCCAAGTTTTAATTGATGACTTGGCATTATTTCCGCAATCTTCGGTTAAGTGTGCAATTGTTAGTTTCCTTACAACCGATGCTTTGAGTTAAAATCTGCAATTTTATACAACTATTAACATGAGTCAACTATTACCCTTGATAAACGGTGCAACGGTTTGGAGCAGTGTTCTGATAAACAATTAAAAAGTCTGACAAACAATGGGCTGAAATGATAAAAATCACAGCATCGAAAAAAACTCCCCAAAATCAGGCAAAAGTTAAAAATGCCAAACGGTGCAAAATGGCCACCGAAAAAAGGACCAAGCAGTTTTATGCTTTTCCAAAAGAAACAGCAAAAGCCTTCTTGATTCACTCTTTCTGTTGAAAGTTGTTTCCGTCTCTTGAACTTTCTTCTTCGCTCTCTCTCTCTCAAATGAAGTGAGGCCAAGCCACTGTCCTTTCTGCATTCAAACTGTTTCTCGAATTTGGAGGTGCTGAAGTTTAAAAGAAAAATAAACAGGTTAGTCTCATTGGCTTTTGTGTGTTTATGGTATGTATAGTCTATCTATGCATTACACATGTTTGGTTAAAAAAAAACCTACTGGATATATATATATAGTCTACAGAACTGAAAATAAATAGTAATAAATATGACCATTCCATTCAAATTTATGTTTGAAAGGGTTGGTACTGATATGGGGTCAAATTCTTCACAACAGTTTGGATCAATAGGAACACAGACACGACCTGGAATAGGGAGAATAAATGACTATGGAAGTACTAAAATCATACCACAATTAATTAATATCTGCCATAAAATATTTTAGGAAATGTTAGTTTGGGTGAAAATTTTACAAAACACTTCAACTGGGTACGGAAAAAAAAGATACCATAAATGAATCATAAAACTGAAAGTCATAGAACTTGGGTGAAAGATTCATAAAAGTTAAGGGTTACAAGAATAGATGATGTTTTGGCTGTTTGGAAATTATGGGTGAAGGAAATGTTTGTTTGGGTGAAAATTTTACAAAACACTTAAACTGGGTTTGGGAAAAAAAACCTACTGGAAAGCATCTATAGAACTGAAAATAAATAGTAATAAATACGACTATTCCATACAAATTTACGTTGGAAAGGGCTGGTATTGATGTGGGTCAAGTTCTTCGCAGCAGTTTGGATCATTAGGAACACAGACACAACCTCGAATAGGGAGAATAAATGACTATGGAAGTACTAAAATCATACCACAACTAATTAATATCTACCATAAAACATGTTTGCAGATATCAGATATTCAAGGTTTCATGCAATAAACATATGAAATAACTCTAATCAACAGAACATATAACATGCCAAGTAATAACTCTAAATCAGATTTATTAAAACACAATAAACACAATAAAACACAATCAGATTTATCTAAATACTTCAAACCTATTAGAAAGCAAACCAGAAATAAACAGTGGCGAACAACCCGAGCCAAGAAAAACCAAAAAATCCACAAACACAGAAAAGAGAAGAGGGAGTGTTTCCATATGCATATGAAAAAAAATTCCCAAATGCATGACAACAGAACATATAATATGCCAAGTAATAACTCTAAATCGGATTTATTAAAACACGATAAACACAATAAAACGCAATCAGATTTATCAAACACTCCAAAATTACAAAATATAAACACTATCAACTTTAAAGAAACTAAAAGAGAAGGAAAATAAAAGGAATACTGCCCATAGCAGTGATCAAATCATGCAAGAATTTTCGAAAAATAAGCCTATGCTTATTCCAGAAAATCTCAACACCATGGCAAGTCAGGTTATTCCTTTCTTGACAAACCCAGATAGGACCAGATAGGAAATTTTGATATATTATTGGTTCTATGTCGCCAAACCTCTCTTTCTAAGGCAAGCACCTCAACAATTATTAGACATTACCCTATGGACTCCCAAGAGATGAAACACTCACTATAATAGGTCACCCTTCATAGTTTACTTCCTATTTGAGATCACTATAATCCATATCTAATCCATGCTATGGAAGTTTCACTAAAACATTAGTATTGACCTTCTGAGATTGGACCAGTGTTCATCTCACGCAATTCCAAGGGGATTGACTAGGTTACAGGTCGTGGCCCACTATGTGTACAGTACATGTGGCCTTGCCAACCCAACCCGTTGAAAATGTTTGAGTACACAAGTGAGTGGGAGCACTAATATAAAACTATAAACATGTTTGAAAATGAATGGACTGTTTGAATAGAAGCTACGGGATGTCCAATCCTAGGATTTTACCCATAATTTTATCAATTGAAAGCTGTAATTAGCATCAAATCCAATTACACGAGTGTGCATACTGCATATAGTACAAGAAACCCCCGAAATTAAAAGATACTTAGCAGACAAAAGAAAGCATCGTTCCTTCAGACCAACAATCTCCACAACGAAAATTAAGATTCAAGCATTTATAAGACTACAATTATTAAGCTCATTTAGACTGTCAATAAAGAAGTAAAGAATCCAAAAACTAGAAATAAAAAGTAAACTTACAGAGACGATGTCGAGCGGCTTTGGAGCATCCCTGCCGGAGCCATTGTTACAGGCAAGACTGATCTATTTCTCGAGACTGGAATTGAAAGGAGAGGCCACCAGAGCTGTAATTCTCTTGCAAGCATACTGAATGTCATCAAGCAAGACCACAAGATCACCTCCCACATCGATTCCCCCCTTACCCACATACTCATTTAAAGCACAGATACCATTATCAACCCCAATTGAAGAACCATCCACTACCTGTGACCTGACAACAAAACCAGACCCACCAAGAGAAGCCATTCTTCGTTTTCTAAAGAAGAGGCTCTGTGGAAAAAGGTGACCTTTTTGTGGGAAATTATGCAGCTTTGGCAGGATATAGCGATATTCTGGCGGGAGGACCTCTGCTAAGTATAAAGTTACTCTGGATGTTTGCATATTATGGTTACAATCGGTTCGAAGGTTGGGAATTTAGAAACTGTGTCATTTGAGATTCCGAGCTGTGCAGACCTGCTTGGAAGAGATTGGACTTTATGAAGTTCGTAAGATGGAAAATCAAACAAAAGGGATAAGATGATATCTCTCTTCTCTGTCATGAAACAAAAAATTATTTTGTGCTCCCCTCTTTTCACACAAAATGAGCCCCAAATCATAAATTTCTCATATAAATGAATCAATGCTGCATCCTATCGTAATTTCACGGCATTTTCACCNCTTCTCTGTCATGAAACAAAAAATTATTTTGTGCTCCCCTCTTTTCACACAAAATGAGCCCCAAATCATAAATTTCTCATATAAATGAATCAATGCTGCATCCTATTGTAATTTCACGGCATTTTCACCTGGTGAAGCTTGAAATAGAGAAACATGGAGGCTAGGGTTCCCGATTTCGAGTGAGAGAGAGAGAGGTCTGAGCAGAGAGAAAAGAGAGATAGTGAAGAATGAGAAGTGAAGGACGGCGAGATAGACACGGCGCAGAGAGAGACGGCGGCCGAAGCTTGAAATAGAGAAACATGGAGGCTAGGGTTCCCCATTTTGCATGAGAGAGAGAGAGGTCTAAGCAGAGAGAAAAAGAGAGAGAAGTGAAGAGATAAGAGAGAGAAATGAAGTAAAGGAGGCCGGTAGATGCTTACTGAGTAACATACCAAGTAGTAATTGGTAAATTTTTTATCTATTATATATGTTAAAATTAATAATAATTAATGATTTTATTTATTGTTAGGAGATGAGTTCAGCTTTTCTTTTATTAAGTTTATTTGTAATTTGATTAATTTTTTTAATAAGTTAATTTGTTTCTGATTAATTTGTTTATATTAAGTTAAAGTAATAATAATCTTTATCTGATGTATTTATGTTCACTTCTAATATTTACTTAATTTGTTTTTTTATCTCGGATAATTTGTTTCATGGTGATTGTTCTGATGTATTTATTTATAATTTAATTAATTTGCTTATATTAAGTTAAACGATTGATCTTTATCTGATATATTTATGTTTATTTTTTAGTTGTATCTGATACATTTATGTTCACTTTTGATCTTTAGTTATTTTGTTTTTTTATCTGAGATAATTTGTTTCATGGTAACCATTGTCATGCATTTATTCGTGATTTAATTAATTTGCTTATGTTAAGTTAAACTATTCATTCTTATCTGATTCATTTATGTTCATTTTTTTCCTTTGTGAGCATTTCTATTCTTCAGAAAAATTAAAAATGNATCTGATTCATTTATGTTCATTTTTTTCCTTTGTGATCATTTCTATTCTTCAGAAAAATAAAAAATAAAAAATACTAGACTAGCACGTAGTAAAAGACGAACAATTATTAATAATAAAATGAGTATAGCAAGAATGCACCGTGATGATGAACAAAGTAGTGACAGTATAAATGATGGCATAATTGTGCGACATAGTAGACGAATGATAATGGATGATATAGGAAGTATAATAACTACATTAAATATTAGATATACCATTACTATAACATATATATTTGTATTGTGTAGGACCAAAATGATGATAGTTTCCCAAATGATCTACAGCAAATTGTTGGCAAAGAATACATCTTTCTACTGCGACTTGATGAGTACAATTTAAAATATGGACGGGAAAACTACACGATTCAACGAATATTTGATCCCGAATCTATAGAATCAAAGTCAATTAAAAAGGTAATAATAAATTACACAATTTGGTATTTAATCATATTTTCTATCAGATTTTATATTTATAATGGTTTTACTTCTCATTGTTCAATCAATTCGTTGTGGGTGTTGATCAATACACTGTTATCCTATTCTTTAATAGAGATTTAATGATTAAAATGTTTTATACATAAACTTTTTTAACGATATTAATCTTATTTCAGGAAACTATTGTAGACATCGATCTCGATATCAACTCAAGTACAAAGAAAAAGGATAAAAAATCTCAGGCTTCATCATCCAAGATGAGAAAAATCCAGAAAAAATATTAATTGAACAATCGTGTTTCATATTAATTATATCTATTTTACATTGCTCTAAATTGAACAACCATATATATATTTCATTTTTAATATTGTAAATTGACTATGAAATATTTATTGGTAAAGTGAACTCTTTTATATATGCATGCTCCATTTTATATATATATTTGATATACATTTATCAGTTTATAATAACTATTTAAAGTTATAAAATTTAGTATAAATAGCTATCCGCGCATTGCGCGGGTTATAAGCTCGTATATATAGAAGGCGAACATTGAAATGTACTGATAGTTTACCATGCATAATATATACAAAAGAGTGATAGTACTTTTAAAATGTGTAACTACTACAAATTAATACAAGGTCCAAATTAAGATCAGACTGCACCAAGCTGCTGGCTACAAATAACCAAATAATTTCTTGACATTAGATATAACCAAATAATTAGCCATTGGCATACAAATAAATAATCTTAAAGGCACTCTGGCCTCCAAATTAACAAGTCTCAAGGAGAACAAATTAATTCTAGTCGAATTGGCCAGAGAGGATAATGCTGATCAGTCTGTCGCAACAGTACAACTCTGACTGTACGTACGTACAGCATGCAAAGCATATATTTATAAGCAAAGTCCAATTAAATAGCTCACATCTTATATTTGTCGAAGTCGTATAGATCCTAATTCAAGCATCGATTTGTAAGCAAGAGGTTGCGTGCGTATATTTTGCCCGCAGCTGCATGCATGTCATAGTTTTCTAGGCTTCTGCGAATCAGATTGCATTCTTTGTGTTTAATTTTAAATTACTCAACCTTTTCTTCCTTCTTTCCTTCGTTTTCTGCCAATCAGCAATATTATTTTGAAAATAAAAAGTTAGCACTGGTTCGGCTATATCTATATATACGTGGAAAGTAACGACATGCGCAAAGTACTGTCTGAATCAGCTAGCTGGGTTTGGAGTTTTACTTCATTTTTTCCTCTGCTCGTGGCTCTCTGAGTTTTACTTCACGTCATTCTTTTATGTAGCATTATATAATTCCATGATAAATAATTGAGTAATACTTTCTTCAACTTAAATCATTATCATCGGCATGCAATCACATATGGTACTGATCTATCTGATTTGAAATGAATGCAATTTAAATAGTAATTAATTGAAAAAATTAATTAAAATATATGTAATTGAGATCAATGATAGAGATTCACATGAATAGTAGCACGCATACTTCTAAATAAAGTTTCATCTTAGGGTACTATGACAGAAGAATGATAACAAAACAGATCATTTCTCATTTCTTAATTATGATTTATGATTAGGTCAATAGTTACAAATTTGAATATAATTTGGGTCTATATATATTATATATAGATGATGGACTTCATGTAATTCATGTCTCTTTCGTTCACCTTTAAATTATGTTTTGGGGTAAAGATGAGAAAACTTTTGGTACTATGGGTCGTTTTCAAATTCTGAATTTTCATATACGTACGTAGGAGAATTTCATCACGCAATATTGATGTGATTGATCCATAGGAGCTGCACTACGGGTCAAAAAGCTTCATTATCATTGTATGCCTTGTCAACCAAATTCTTATAATTAAACTCTATAAATACCTCACCTCCTCTTTCTTGCATCACACAAGTTAAAGAAAAGTAGTGAAAAGGATCTATATATCTCGAATTGATCCATTGAATGCTAAAGACCAATCATGTCTGCCGTGAAGACAAAGTCAGAACTGCTGCAAATAGTGTTGGGGCTTTTCATATTTGAGTCTTCAAAAGGAGAATTTCATCACGCTATACTCATGTGATTGGTCCATAGCTAGCTGCACTACGGATCAAAAAGCTAATTAATCATTGTATGACTTGTCAACCAGCTTCTTAACTCCATAAATACCTCACCTAGCTCCTCTTTCTTGCATCACACAAGTTAAAGATAAGTAGTGAGAATTCCATTGAATGCTAAAAGATCAATCATGTCTCCAGTACTGAAGACAAATTCAGTACTGCTGCAAATAATGTTGGGGCTAATTTTCATATTTGCCGGTATGGTCCTCCATTGCCAGGGTTTATCTCGTCACACTTTCGTGGTAATTATTACTAACTACTTATGTTTCTAATTTTCTGTTCCAACATTATATCTATGGCTATCATGATTACTGATCATCTTACATTTATTTTTAGAGATGAGATAAGATGAGATTAAAGTTGAAAAGTTGAAAAAAATATTGTTAGAATATATTTTTAAATATTATATTTGTTTTAGGATTTGAAAAAGTTAAATTATTTATTTTATTTTGTATGGAGATTTGAGAAAGTTGTAATGATGGGATGTGATGTTTTTAAAATTTTCAAAATTTTGAATTTTGGTCTTGAAAACACACAAGGCCTTAATTATTAGAAGTAAGTCCATCTATATCATTTATATGTAGTCCATAGATATATAGTAACTTTGAACTTCTTTAAAAATTGTTTTGGCACATTTCTTTTAATTATTATGTGTATAGGAAGGGGAATATGGTAGCTCATCAGGTTGCCTGTAATTTTTGGAGGATTGATATAATTGAGATGAGGTAGGATTGTATTCCAGACTTTTTTTCTCAAGTCATATAGTTTGATAAATGCATGTAATTGTTATCTGGAATGAAGTTTGTTGATTTCCTAAAAAACAAAATAAAAAAAGATATATAGTAACTAACTGTCGGGAGATATAGGCCGCGGGTTAAGGCCGGGCGGCCGGCCATTTGCATATGTCTCAAGCATTTCGACGTGCAGGCAACAGATATGTAGCAAAACCATATCAGCTCTGTTTTGTTAAGACATAATTATAAATAATAAAATCTATCTCTATCCATATGTAATCTATCTCTTCCCATACGTAATTGTTTGGCGTTTTATTAATGCTATATATGAAGTTTTCTCCTCCTGCATCCATACGTTTAACTACCTTGTATATGGTTATCTAGATCAATTAATCCAGCTAGTTAATTAAATAAATATTATTGAGTTCGATCTCTTTAATTGCAGGTGAAGGAAGCTCCATACACAAGACTTTGCAGCACAAAAAACATCTTAACTATAAACGGAAAATTTCCTGGACCAACACTACAAGTTAGGAAAGGAGAAACTATCGTTGTTGATGTTCATAACAAAGGCGATTATAACATCACCATTCACTGGTAATTATATTTGTGATGTCCGTGCGCGTTAAGTACGTCGTACTGCATCATGTGCCTTAATTTGTGTTTGCGTGAAATTAGATGATCGATCATGAAACAGAGACAATATTAACTAATTAATTATTGCAGGCATGGAGTGAAGCAACCAAGATATCCATGGTCCGATGGTCCTGAATATATCACCCAATGTCCAATCCAACCAGGAAAAAAGTTCAGCCAGAAGATCATATTTTCCAGCGAAGAAGGAACTCTTTGGTGGCATGCGCACAGTGATTACACACGGGCCACTGTTTACGGGGCCATAATCATTCATCCAAAGAAGGGAACTCATTACCCTTTTCCCAAGCCTCATGCAGAATTTCCCATCATATTAGGTAACAAGCTGCATGCTTTGCCACTCATCAAGAAATTACATTTAATTTCTATATATCACGCGCCAGAGTATTATATATTAGCCTTTTCTTTGAATTTATACTTCTAATTAATTGCTAAACCCAACGTCAATCCTTAATTATTAATTGTGAAAATCGATGAACATAAGTAAGAATCATAATATAAATATAAATATGATCTCCGTTGATGAGGTTGAAATATGCAGGAGAGTGGTGGCAGCAAGGTATAACGGAGCTTTACGAAAAATTTCTTCAAAGCGGAGGAGATCCCAATGTTTCCGATGCATATACTATCAACGGTCAACCTGGAGATCTATACCCATGCTCCAAATCTGGTATTTTTGTGTACAAATTAATTAGCTTCAGCTACCCGTAATTTTAAGAGTATTTAATAATTGGCTAGTTTAATCTCGATCAATACCCACTTCTCGTCATTTTAAATCATTTCATTTATATCTCACAATTTAAACGTACACGCAGTCACTTAATTTTTTATTTTTTTTTTGCAAACCTTGGTAATTTTGACAATATATATCTGATCAATCACATGCATGCATCTCCTGTGATATAGAAACCGTCAAATTCATGGTGGAACATGGAAAGACCTATCTCCTCCGCATAATCAATGCTGCACTACAGGATATTCTCTTCTTTGCCGTTGGAAAACATAACATCACAGTTGTGGGAACTGACGCAAGCTACACCAAGCCACTGACAACAGATTACATTGCAATATCTCCTGGACAAACTATCGATGTCTTGTTGAAAGCAAACCAACCACCCGGTGACTATTACATGGCTGCCAGTGTCTATTCTAGCGCAGCCGGCGTCGCGTACGATAACACCACCACCACTGCAATTCTACACTATAACGAAAGCTACGTTAACGCATCTTTAAGACCCTTTTTGCCAAATCTTCCTTCCTACAATGACACCAATGCATCTGCTTCCTTTACGGGTAAACTCAGAAGTTTAGCAGATGAAGATCATCCAGTCAAGGTGCCACTAAACATAAGCACAAAACTAATCTATGCTGCTTCTGTAAATACAGTCCCATGCAACAACAGAACTTCATATTGCGAGGGTCCTAATGGAACGCGGCTCTCTGCAAGCTTGAATAACATCAGCTTTCAATTGCCATCCACTGACATATTAGAAGCCTACTATAATCATATTGGTGGCGTTTATGGGGACCAGTTTCCGAGTGTGCCACCTTTGCTATATAATTTTACTGCAGATGATCTACCATCGTTTCTAGAGACGCCGAAAATAGGGACAGAAGTGAAGGTTCTCGAGTATAACTCAACGGTAGAACTTGTCTTCCAAGGAACAAACCTGGTTGCCGGGACAGATCACCCCATGCACATACATGGGTATAATTTTTACGTGGTTGGTTGGGGATTTGGGAATTTCGACAAAGACAAGGACCCTTTGGAATATAATCTTATTGACCCCCCGCTTCAGAATACCATCGCTGTCCCTAAGAATGGCTGGGCAACCATAAGATTCAAAGCAAACAACCCAGGTAATATTTAAACCGCACATTATACTTACGATGAGCACCGTAAATATTATGCTATTTATCATCATCATAATCATGATGGTGATCACCAGCTATCGATCTCTATCTCACATTAATGGAACGTTCATTTTTCTGTAGGTGTATGGTTCATGCACTGCCATTTAGAACGTCACCTATCTTGGGGCATGGATACGGCATTCATTGTAAAAAATGGAGACTACCCAGAGGCACAATTGATATCCCCACCACCGGACATGCCACCATGTTGACGAATTTGCTGTGATATCTATCAATTACTTCGAAGAAGCGGGAGGGTGAAGACGTACGGAGGAGGTTTACTTTTGACGCATGAATGTACGATTAAAATGAGTGCATCACTTAATTGTGATATAGGAATATTGCGTACCTTACGATTTCTGAATTCTAGTGATCTAGCTTGGTCGAGCGATCTGGACAAGTTATAAATTATATATCATTTGTAAAACATTAAATCAATAAGAAAGTG
>QEOT01007862.1:0-10808 GCA_003123785.1 Pterocarya stenoptera | reverse complement strand
CTCTCTCTCTCTCTCTCTCAGTGAGTAGATGCCCGGCCCGCCGGAGTTTGCACCTCAGCCGCTGAGTCCTGTTGCGGCTCATTCTCTCCCAGTGAGCTTAATGCTGTCACGCTTATGTTTTATATTTTCAGAAGTTTATTTTTATTTTTGTAACGTACTCACCAAAGCATCCATGCATTATATGCATTTTTCCCAAAATGCCCCTAGTTATACGTTGGGCTTGTTTCTTTTAATTTACCATGTGAATGCTTGGTTTTAAGTATAAAATATTATTACAGAAGATAATTAGGGTTTTAAAGTATAATACTTTTATTATATTATATAGTATTAAATTTCATAGTCTGATTTTAATAGTAAATAAGTTAGAATTTAATATCTTAGTCGAAGATATTACGTGGATATTGAGGAATTTGAAAAGTGATAGTATTTTTGGAGTTATGAGAATTTTAGGTTATGAGGTATTGTATTCCAAGTGTTATTACGAAGTAACTGTTCAAATTGGAGATTTATTCAAGTTGCATGAATTTTCTATAGGTGATGATTTATATTCATTTGGCACTATTGTGAAGATTTTCTGAAAAGCTAAAAAGTCAAAGTAAGCGGGGTTCCTATACTAGATTTGCATAAAAGAAATGAACTGAGGTTGGTTTGTAAAAATGTGCATGTTGCTTCAAAAAGAAAAGGTGAAAAACAACCTCAATATATGTTTTGCATTCACTCATGAGATATGTATGAAAGAGAAATGAAATGCTTTTGACATGAATAGTGTGGACATGAGCAATATTCTAAAATGTGCAAAAGAACGAATATGATACCTTTGAATTTTTGTACATGTTATATGAAAATGATTTGGATCTGTTTTTGATCAAATAGAAATGATATAAATATGTTCAACACGTGTTTTGATATGATATGGATATGATAATCCTTTGACATACTTATCTATTTTGATTTTGATTCTGAATATGGTTCTGATATGATGATACTGGCTCACGTGATATAGTTGGTACCACCATGATATGATATGATATGAGTGCAACCACTTTGGAAACAAAGTGGTCTTTTATGTATTCTTTCCTATGTGTATACTCGGGGCTCTGAGATTGAAAAGGGGAAAGTTTCACAATATGATACTGCCTGGTTTGACCACCGGGGATAGCACAACCCTACCACGGGGGTTAAACATGGTATACGATATGATATGATATGATAAAATGAAGACGTTCAATTATGTTATGCCAAAGCGTTTTTTTTTTAAAAATATGAAATAGATCTTTGAATACGAACAAAAGCGTTTTGTTTGGAATATGAAAAGGGTCTTTGAATATGAAACGGATCTTTGAATATGGACAGTTGATTTTTGAATATGAAAATGGTATTTAAATATGAAAATAGTATTTGAATATGAAAAGTGTATTTAAATATGAACAATTGGATTTTGAGTATGAAAAGATTGAAATGTGCTCTGATTTTCTGATAACACGTTTCAGAGATCTGCATATGAAAATGAAATGTTTTGTTTCTGCATACTGAACTCTCTGAAAATGCTCGTGTTTACATACTAGTATATGTTCTCTACCTACTGAGTTGTTGATAACTCACCCCTTATCTCCATAACATTTTTCAGATAATTTCTAGTAATACAACTAGGGATCAAGACTAGAAATCATGTATAAGGCTACATGAGCATAGTGGAATAAGTACAAAGAGGGTACTTTGGTTATGTGAACATTTTTATCTGTAGTTCTATTTTGCTTTGTCAGTTGGGTATTTTGGAAGGTTGAGGTTTATTTTAAGATTTTGTGGTGTTTTAGATTATTCATTTTTTTAGTAGTTGATTTAAAACAATGAGTTGTATGTGTTATTGATAACTTTGGAGTTTATAACTATATGATTGAGACATGATTTTGAGCGATGAGGAGTAACTCTCCGACCCCTCCGGGATCGGGGCGTTACAGTTGGTATCAGAGACAGGTTTGAGATTATGCATACTATAATAAGGAGTTTGATAAAATTTAAAGTAGATTTTTAGAAAGGTTCATAATTTTGATCGAAAGCCAAGTTTGAGGTTCTACTAAACATATGAGGTTTGGATATATATATATATGGGTTTTAGGGAATAACGGTCATATTTGAGGTGTAGGGATTTAAGGACTGTAAGGATGATGGTGTGGATATCTAAGGTTTGAGATTCTGTAGACTTTATGGATGAGACTTGAGGTCTTAGACTTTTTTAGTACTCAAAAAAATAAAATGATTTTCTTGAGAGTTAGAATTTTACAACCGGTAGGCTTATTTTGTAGATTGTAGGAAACGATTTTGATAAGATTTAAGGTTTAGGTTTTGAAGGTGTAGATAAGTTTGATCAGAAATCAGGTTTGACATTTGTAGTCACTAATATTTGAGATTTTGGACTTCGCTTTTATTTTATTTTATAAGTATATAAATATATATTTTTTATTTTATATATACATATTTTTGCTGATATATTTCTTTTATTTATTTTCGGGTAAGACTCTTGGTCCAACCTAATAAAATTTTCTTTGTTGGCAACTCAAGTTAGCATTTTGATCATAGTATTTTTGGGAACTATTTTTTTTTTTATAAAGATTTTTCTTGTATTTTTTTTTTAAAAAAAGAAAAAGAAAAAAAAGGGGTTTGTCATTGACATCACCAATTTTGAACCGAACTTTATCGTGTGATCCTCGTATTCTAGGTGCGAGTCAATTCCTTCCATAGTCACTTAGTGGAGCACACCACTTGTGCCTAAATTGTGATTTCAATCATTAGACTAGTTTCTCTTTCACCAACTGTGAGAAGGTCCCAACTTTACCGCTTCATCTTTGATTTACAATATTTCCGTTATGACTACCCAACCTTATCCACACCATAGGTTTGATTTGGCGTATGGATTTCTGCATTCTCGGATCACTTCAAAACAAATTGATGGTAAGGATGTTGGGGGTAGTAGTGTGTGGTAGTTAGGCATATTTGTGTTTTTCATGGCTATTGATTGCACTTGAGAATGGAAGAGGGTACCTAAAGGTCCAAGTGAGTGTGCATGGCTTTGGTAGACAAGAATCCTATTACGTTATCAAAGTGTGGTTACAGTTATCTTTGTAGGTACTAAAATGGATTAGACTCTACATTGAGGTATTTATGAATTTTAGTTTTAGAAATTCTTACGAAGTTATCAGAGTGCACAACGGAAGCGTGATTTTTGATAAGACGATGGTTTGTGAGTAAACTTGGTGATCATTGGGAAATGAGTTATGACGCGAGATCATGTAGGTTTTTAATATGGTGGCTTTAGATCTCGAGTTTGAGGATTTATAAGAATGGGATATTTATTTTTGGGATCTCGAGCTAGGTTGGGTTCTTTATGATTCGATTGTGGGATTACGGACCTCAGACTTTGGAGAGTTCTTATAGCTACCCATTTCAGGTTAATAGTTCTATGTGCTATTTCAGATGATGTTAGGCTAAGAAGTTGGGTGAAAATTTTAATAGGCTTTTAATCGAGCCGTTGTGGAAGTTTATACTTCCAGTTGGATGGCACACTTAAATGTTTGGTAACCAATACAATATGTGTGAGCGTGTATGTCTAAATGGGATTTTTATTAGGCTTGTAATTAATTGTTGAGGTTTATAATTTAGGCTTGAACAGGATCCGGAGAGATATGAAGATGGACAGTTTGTGTGGTAATGACTATGCTAAGAGGACAATAAGGTTTTAAGGCACTAGGCGTTACAGATGAAAAAGAGTTTAAATTATTTAGGTTCGACAAGAATGATAAAGGATTAAAATAGGCGTGCAATGGTTGTGATGGTCGAGTGTGTAGGTTTCGTTTGGGATACTGGCAAATTTCGAGGAAGGAATTTTTATAAGGGGAGGAGGATGTAAAACCCAAGCCAGACTAGTTCTCACCAAAGGAACATTACGGCGTCGTTTTTAGGTAAGGCTTCGTTTTTCCCTTTTTTGTTTTTCTTTTCCTCCAACGGTTTCTTCCACTCTCCCTCTCTGATTTTCAATTTTTGCTTGTTCTGAATCTCACTCCCACTTTTTCCATCAACTTCTCAACCGCATCTCTGTTTTCTCCGCTTTCAAAAAGAAATTCACTCTCATCAGACTCTCTCCCTCACCCACACATCAGTTTCTCACCATCGCCCCCAAAGCCCACGGACCCAGACCATAAGGCAATGCCACTGCCGCAAACCACCAAGCACTGAAGCCTAGCCTCCTGCCAACCAACCGCCTCCCAACACCTCATCAGACCACCACTGGAAGCCACCAGTCATGCCTAGTTGCAGCAAGATGGGACAGACCCCAAGGCCCAGCCCCTCCGTGTCCTCAAACGGAAACCACGCCCCTCGACAAGCAAGCCAAATGTAAAAACTGCACGCATGCGTAGCAAACCACCACCATCTTCGGCCATGGACGTTCCATACTCAGTCGCCTTAACCACGAAGCAAACCACCGTACTTGCACCACACTCACGACGCCAACCACCGAGAACCACGTTGAAGTCAGCCCCTGTTTTGCTTCTCAAAAACAGAGCAAGTTCCTGCTCAAATCCTCCACCGAGCCACCCCTCCGTCCGCCTCTCACGCGTTTCTGCACCTCGTTACCGCCTCTGTGCTCCACCGTCTACCCCGGCCAGCCCCTACCATCACCTTTTCTGCACGGGCCAAGCCCCTCACGTTTGTTGCGTGGTGCGTTCTCAGCCCCTTCCCATCTCTCGGACTCTTATCTTTTTCATTTCACGCTCTCACTCTCTCGCTTGCTTTCTCTCTCTCTCTTAGTGGGTAGATGTCCGGCTCGCCGGAGTTTGCACCTCAGACGCCGAGTCCCGTCGCGGCTCATTCTCTCCTGGTGAGCTTAATGTTGTCATGGTTATGTTTTCTATTTTCAGAAGTTTTTTTTTTTTTTTGTAACGTTCTCACCAAAGCATCCATGCATTATATGCATTTTCCCAAAATGCCCCTAGTTATACGTTGGGCTTGTTTCTTTTAATTTACCATGTGAATGCTTGGTTTTAAGTATAAAATATTA
Organism: Pterocarya stenoptera; assembly: GCA_003123785.1. NCBI lineage: Eukaryota > Viridiplantae > Streptophyta > Magnoliopsida > Fagales > Juglandaceae > Pterocarya > Pterocarya stenoptera. The sequence goes on along the minus strand of QEOT01007862.1, from coordinate 5,755 downwards.
TTACAGAAGATAATTAGGATTTTAAAGTATAATACTTTTATTATATTATATAGTATTAAATTTCATAGTCTGATTTTAATAGTAAATAAGTTAGAATTTAATATCTTAGTCGAAGATATTACGTGGATATTGAGGAATTTGGAAAGTGATAGTATTTTTGGAGTTATGAGAATTTTAGGTTATGAGGTATTGTATTCCAAGTGTTATTACGAAGTAACTGTTCAAATTGGAGATTTATTCAAGTTGCATGAATTTTCTATAGGTGATGATTCATATTCATTTGGCACTATTGTGAAGATTTTCTGAAAAGCTAAAAAGTCCAGGTAAGCAGGGTTCCTATGCTAGATTTGCATAAAAGAAATAAACTGAGGTTGGTTTGTAAAAATGTGCATGTTGTTTAAAAAAGAAAAGGTGAAAAACAACCTCAATATATGTTTTGCATTCACTCATGAGATATGTATGAAAGAGAAATGAAATGCTTTTGACATGAATAGTGTAGACATGAGCAATATTTGACATGTTTATAAAATGTGCAAAAAAGCGAATATGATACCTTTGAATTTTTGTACATGTTATATGAAAATGATTTGGATATGTTTTTGATCAAATAGAAATGATATAAATATGTTCAACACGTGTTTTGATATGATATGGATATGAAAAACCTTTGGCATACTTATCTGTTTTGATTCTGATTCTGAATATGATTCTGATATGATGATCCTGGTTCACGTGATATGGTTGGTACCACCATGATATGATATGTTATGATATGAGTGCAACCACTTTGGAAATAAAGTTTTCTTTTATGTGTTCTTTCCTATGTGCACACTCGGAGTTCCGAGATTGAAAAATGAAAAGTTTCACAATATGATACTGTCTAGTTTGGCCACCGGGAAAAGCACAACCATACCACGGGGGTTAAACATGGTATATGATATGATATGATACAATATGATATGATATGACAAGATGAAGACGTTCAGTTATGTTATGCCAAGGCGTTTTTTTTTTTTTTTTAATATGAAATAGATCTTTGAATACGAACAAAAGCGTTTTGTTTGGAATATGAAAAGGGTCTTTGAATATGAAACGGATCTTTGAATATGGACAGTTGATTTTTGAATATCAAAATGGTATTTGAATATGAAAATAGTATTTGAATATGAAAAGTGTATTTAAATATGAACAATTGGATTTTAAGTATGGAAAGATTGAAATGTGCTCTTATAATCTGGTAACACGTTTCTAAGATCCGCATATGAAAATGAAATGTTTTGTTTCTGCATACTGAACTCTCTAAAAATGCTCGTCATACTAGTATATGTTCTCTACTTACTGAGTTGTTGATAACTCACCCCTTATCTTCATAACATTTTTCAGATAATTTCTGGTGGTACAGCTGGGGATCAAGACTAGAAATCATGTATAAGGCTACATGAGCATAGTGGAATAAGTACAAAGAGGGTACTTTGGTTATCTGAGCATTTTTATCTGTGGTTCTGTTTTGCTTTGTCAGTTGGGTATTTTGGAAGGTTGAGGTTTATTTTAAGATTTTGTGGTGTTTTAGATTATTCATTTTTTGAGTAGTTGATTTAAAACAGTAAGTTGTATGTGTTATTGATAACTTTGGAGTTTATAACTATATGATTGAGACATGATTTTGAGCGATGAGGAGTAACTCTCCGACCCCTTTGGAACCGGGGCTTTACATCACATATGATCATGAATTTGTTTCTTCTATAAAAAGATATTCACTACAAGAAATTTGACTTTTAGGGACGAAATTAGTTAGGGACGAACTAAATTTTGTCCCTAAAAGTCATTTTTGGAGATGAATTTTTCATTTCGTCTCCAAAACTGTCTGAGACACAAAATTCGTTCGAACCGACAAATATCCATTTGAACAAAATATTTTGTGATAAAAAAAATCGTCTCAAAAAAGAAAAAACATTCGAACGGAAAAAATATTTTTGAACAAGCAATTAATGTCTGTTCGAACAGTAATATTGGTGGGAAAATAATTCTGTTTTCCCGGGAGAAGTTTATAACCGTACGAACTTAAAATTATTACTTCGAACGGACCTTTTTTCCATTAATTTATTTATCATCATTAATTTGTACATATATTTTTAATTTTATTTTCCTGGGAAAAGTGATTTCTTTTATGTTAAATTATATAAATATAACTTTAAAGATAATATCATTTTTTATATTATCATGAACGGCAAGTAAAATAAAAAAAATAAATGAACAGCAAACACAAGAAATAAAATCCATAGATTAATTACATCTAACTATATAATGTTCAATACAATATAAAAAAGTAAAATAATAACTAAAACGACTATTTGTTGCTAAGCAGATCAACATCCTCTTGTAACATTTTAATCTGTCCATCCAAATCCCTAAGCTTCTCCATGATGGGCTCAACGAACTCAACAAACAGAGCTCGTACCTGATCCAAAGTCGCCCTAGGAGGCTGTCTCTCAACAGAGGCAATAGTAGTAGAAGTTGGATCGGTGGGTGGGGCAGTAGGCTGTCCAAGTACAGTCTTCCGCAAGTGCCCCTCGCTCTTGCTGAATGTGATCTTGTTAAAGGGCCTCATCTGTTGCGACCTTCGCTCAATCGCAGACACTGTAACCCCTGATCGGAGTAGGTGGTTAGATATCATCAGTGTAAATGGTAGACTACCTCCACTTACATAGCATGACTCTGATCGAATGCGGTAGAAGAAATATAAGGCCAGATCAATAGGGTCCCCCCGCACTATCTGCAACAAAAATCTGGCTCGATCGATCCCAAAATCAGTCTTGTGTTTTTTCAGATCGATGTTATAGCCAACAATCAAGTTAAGCATTCTAAAAAATGCTTTACAGTCAGCCTATCGGATCACCTTGCTCCCATCATATGGAGGAGCCGAAGGGTCTCGCACTAGATGACACACCTGATCGTCCGTGAGACCATCATCAGGTAGATCCTCATCCTCACTACCATCGTCACTATCATCTGGCTCTACATTCGAGGCTAGTGTGGAGGATGCGGCCGGTGTATCGGAATCAGATGGTGCAGAAGCCGGTCTTGATGTAGCCTCTCTAGGATATGCACCAACCTTGCGCCTGATGTTAAGGAACTCAGCAATAATATGGGGAGAGAAATTAATACTCACTCCCCGAACTAATAAAGTATAGAAAAGAGCATCAACACTCTCTTCTGATCCCATGGCACGGTAAAATTAACCAACCATCTCTATGTATGCAGTCCCCTGCTGCTGACAGATCGATACCCATCCCCGCTCGGTGAAGATAAACTGTATGCTCCGTCCCTCCCATGAAAGATCTGAGAAGTCAGACAAAATGATCTTACGCTCGATGAGTATAGGCCTCTACTCCTGAGCATGAGCTGGTCCAGTACTACTTTCACTGACCTGATCTCTTGCATGTTTTCTTCCACTCGATGCCATTAGTATACTGTTTAAGCACAAGAAAATTAAGTATATAATTTTAAATATTATATTTAAAATATATTATTGAAGAATTAAACTATATTGAACTGAATTGAAATAACTAGTTCGAACAAAACATATTCTGTTCGAACTAGTAAAATTATTTGAATGGAAGATTCTGTTCAATCGAACTGGCAATTAATACTTGTTCGAACTAGATTTTTTTGTTCAAATAGAAATAAATCTGTTTGGCAACTTCGCGTTCAAATGGCTGAGTTGACTCAGCCATGGCCGAAACTCTCATCTACACTTAAACTATATGTTTTAATCGGTAGAAATGATGTAGGAGTGAATCTCAATCAATTCTACCGATTAAAAACTTGTTAATCGGATCAACTACACCAAAATAGGGGAATTTCGGATTTCGGATTCGAAATCCCCCCCTCCCAAACAAAACCATTTTTTCGAAAAAAAAGTAACCAATAGAGTTGGAGAGTTGGCCCATACCTCTTAGAAGTTCAAATGCGTTGTTCCTACGACGATTGAGTGGCGATTGTGGTGGCGGAGAGGATTCAAATGGGTTTGATGCGAATCGAACTGGGCATATAATGACAGTAACGTCTAGTTCGAACGGGATACTAACCATTCGAATGGAATAGGGTATTTGTTCGAACGGTTATTATCCCAATATAATTTGTAATTATATTACTATACTAATATATAATAATACTGATATTACAAAGTACAAAAGTATAAAAATAATACTAATAATAGTATTATAATATTTTAAGATACAAGTTAATATAATTAATATATATATAGTACTTATTAGTTATACTAGCCTAGTACAATAAGTACTATATTATATCCAAGTTACTATATAGTTATAACTATTGAATGAGTTATGATAACTATACAAGTTAATATGATTAATATATATATAGTACTTATTAGTTATATAGCTAGTACAATAAGTATTATATTATATCCTAGTTACTATATAAGTACTATATAGAATGATATGGTATATTAATAGAAAAAAACTATTGAATAAGTGCTATAAGTGCTAGACTATATAAGTACTATACTATATAAGTATTATAGTCAGGGTTGGAACTATCACCTATACATAATCTTCCTATACTATATTGATGCGATGTTTATAGAGAGATAGAGAGAGTATGTGAATAATTTATATTCTTTTGTGAAAAATTTAGTAGTTATTAAAATGTTTTTTTTTTGTTCACTTATACAATTACATATAAAATTGTATAATTTTATAACGTATAATTATTTTTTTATATAGTCACGTGTAAAAAGTACATATTACTTATGCTGACACATACCACACACTTTGCCAATTGCCCCCCAGACACCAAATCCTAGTTCCGCCCCCGACTATAGTGTAATATTGTATAAGTACTATATATTAATAGAAAAATGTTAGGGAGCCTGTTTTGGGCTTTCCTTTTTTTTGCCTAATTGGGGAAAGATTTTTTTATTTAATTTTGTTTTTATTTTGTTTAAAATATTAAAAAGTGTTAAATATTTGATGTCAAAAGAAAACCAAAAAAGTTGGACTTTGGATATAAAATACCAAATAGTATATACTCTAGATTAGAAATAAAATAGTTGCTATAGATTAAAATACTTTATTATTATCTATATGCGATCATTTATAAGCATAATAATACAATTTTTAGTTCGAACCCAATAAAGTACCGTTCGAACGAATTTATCTCGTGAAATGTGTTTGGTCGGAAACTTCGCGCCAAATACTCTGAATGTCAATTTGTTCAAACGAAAAAAATTCTCATTCGAATGAAAATATCTTTTCATCTTCTGGGCATTTGAAGAATATGCCAATGAATATTCTATTTTTTTGTTCAAACTAGTAGCTTTCGCATTCGAACAAAAATTAAATCGTGGAAAAAATCGGCGCAATTTGAAATTTTCATGTTCGAATGAGTAAAATTCTCGTTCGAACGTGACTTCACATATTCAAATACCACAACCTCCAGTTCATTTTCATTTCGAGCGAAATTTTGAGAGACTTGTGGAGTGAGAGAGAATTGTGGAGAGATAGAGGAACACGCTTGGCCTGCAAGAGAAAGGATTTTTGGGAGAAAGCTTGGGTTTATAAAAGTAAGTAATACATTTTTGAGTTTTCTTTTTCTTTTTTTTTCTTTTTTTTTTTGTATTTCGAATTTCATAGCAAGTTTGTTTATTGGACATGGTTTAGGGTTATGCCATAATGTGTTTTATGGCATTGTAAGTATTGTATATTGCTATTTGGCTTGGATTGCTTAA